>ML282047.1:0-43582 GCA_005239495.1 Nicotiana undulata | reverse complement strand
CCCCCCCTCCCCCCACCCGGATTTTTTTAAAAATATATTTTCAGTTTTTTTTCCACCTTTCTTTTTAATATATTATACTTATATATAATTGCTACTCTTGTAATCAGCTCCTTTATAATGTTAACAACTTTAGGGATATTTTTGTTTTTTTAATAGGAAAAAGTGCTTACCAGCACTTGTTTGTCAAACACTTCAACAGCTTTTTTTAAGCTTCAACACTTTTATCCAAACATGTAACTGCTTATTTATAAAATAAGCTCCAACACTTAAAAGCTGCTTTTAAGCACTTGTGCTTAAAGCCACTTTTTTTAAGCACTTGTGCTTAAAAGCCACTTTTTTAAGCCAATCCAAACAGGCTCTAAGTATAAGTTAATACTTAGTTTTTACTTAGCCACTTTTTAATATATGCAAGTATGACTTTTTGCTTTGAGTTTTGGTTTCACTCTTTTAAGTCTTTTGCATTCTTTATTTTCGAGGTTTCAGTTTTACCTTTGAGTTTTTGCATAAAAATGCTGAAATTACTCGTACCTTTTCATAGTAGGCACGGTGTTGCATGTAAAATGCGAGCCTTTTTGTAGTAGGCATTGTTTATGAAAGAGGGCCCTTTTCCTTTTGATAGACACTTAATGAAGAAGATGTCTCAACTTCATAATGGTGTAATAATGCAATAGAGAGATATGAATTTTTCACATGTTTAAGAATGTTTTTGAAGAAAGTTTTCTGTTTGAACTTTCACAACATTTTACATGTGTTTGATCATCGTATAAAACTCATGTTGCAATTGTTTTTGATCAGGTTTGATATGCACTTGCATTTCGTAACTGTTTTTCTTATGTAACAGTTTTTTCGAGTTAATACAAGAGAATAACTGTTTTTTGCGTTCGTAACAGTTTTTGTAAAGATAGGGTTTTTTACCCGTAACTATTTTTATTGATAATAATTTTTAATAATCATGAGGGAAATGCTTCTTCATCTGTAACTGTTTTATTTGATAACAATTTTTCAAATGAGTACAAGGATTTTGATCTTTCATCCGTAACGATTTTCAATATGAGTACAAAGATTTCATAACTATTTTTAGTTACAACAGTTTTTTGAATGAGTACAAAGATGTGCATTTCTTCCTCGTAGGTAATATTTTGCCTTTTAACCTGAACATGTTCGAAGGTTTTTTGGATCAGGCTTTGTTTGAGTCTTCGGCTCTTTCAATTTTGCTCGTATCACTTAACTTGTTGGGCAGATGGATCTTCAGGCTCGAGCTTTGACTTTTTGATAGTCTTCTTTGCTTCGTCTTTGCCTTCCATACTGTATAGTCCCCCAAGTGTTTGAGCTTTGAAGAATGAAATCTCGAGCACTTGACTATTCCTTCCTTGTGGTCCTTTTCCTGAAAAGGAAAAACATTCGGGACTCGAAGGTATATAGTTTTTAGATGATGACTGCTTAACCCTTTAAAACGTCCATCAGAAAGTGTAACCCTAGACCGGGAATTCAGTTACTTTCTCGCGTCTTTGCAGGTCTAATATCATCATCTGGTGAAGGGTTAGCTTTATGCCTATCATCTAAAAAGGTTAGTAAAATTTTTAATGTTCAAAAATAAAATCGAACGTGGGATACCTGACCGGAGGTATTCCTTTTACTTAGAAGTAATACTTCTTCAAATGGATGGCATTCCAGTTTGTTGGTAAGATCCTGCCGTCCATAGCTTCCAACTCATAGGCGCCCTTTCCAGCTATGCCTCGGACTTTGTATGGTCCTTCCCAATTTGGACTTAATTTTCCCGTACCAGCTTCTTTGGTTGATTGAAAGACTTTTTCGAGTATGAAGTCCCCAATTTTGAAGTATCTGAGATGAGCTTTACGGTTGTAATAACGCTCTATGATTTGTTTTTGAGCTGCCATCCGTATTAGTGATGCTTCTCTTCTTCGTTCGAGCAGGTTCAGATTGGTCTTCAATTCATCGTTGTTTGCATCCTCCGTGGCTATTGTAAGCCTTATGCTTCGTTCGCCAATCTCTACAGGTATCAAGGTTTCTGAGCCATAGACAAGTGCGAACAGAGTCTCTCCCGTGGTTGTTTTTGAAGTTGTTCTGTAGGCCCATTGTACCGCTGGTAACTCATCATGCCAATTTCCCTTGGCCTTCTTTAGCCGTTTCTTTAGGTTGTTGATGATGACTTTATTTGTTGATTCAATTTGAGCATTAGCCACGGGGTGGTATGGCGTTGAAGTAATCCGTTTAATTTGCCATCTTTCGAAGAATTCTGTGATTTGTGTGCCTATGAATTGCGGGCCATTATCACACACGATCTCCTTAGGTATTCCAAAGCGGCATATTATGTTTCGCCATAAGAAGCTTTTAACTTTCTTTTCTCGTACTTGTTTGAAAGCTTCCGCCTCTACCCATTTTGTAAAATAGTCGGTTAACACGAGTAAGAACCATACCTTTCCTTTAGTTGTGGGGAGGGGTCCTACGATATCCATGCCCCACTTCATGAATGGCCATGGTGATATTATTGGGTGTAAAAGTTCCGTTGGTCGATGCGTGTTATTGGCAAACCGTTGGCATTTATCGCATTTGGATACGAAGCTCTCAACCTCTTCTTCCATCTTAGGCCAATAGTACCCAGCTCTGATAAGGGTTTTGACCAAGGATCTCGCCCCTGCGTGATTTCCACAGTATCCTTCGTGGACTTCTCTCATCACGAACTCCGTTTGATTAAGTCCGAGGAATTTAGCTAGGGGACCTCCGAACATCTTGCGATATAATGTGTTGCGAATGAGGTAGTACCGAGCAGCTTTTCGGCGAAGTGCTTGAGCTGCTTTTTTGTCATCAGGTACGGTGCCATTCTGCAAAAAAATTAAAATGTCGTTTCTCCAATCCCAGGTTAAATTGTTGAAAAATACCTCATTTTTGTCCTGGTCTATTGTTGAATGAAATAGATGGACGACAATTGCATTGTCTTTGTTTGTAACTTCCGTGACTGCTGCGAGGTTAGCCAATGCGTCTGCTTCTGCATTTTCCTCTCTAGGTATTTGTATAACCTTCCACGTTTTGAATTGCCTCACGAGATCTCGTGCCTTTTCTAGATACTGTTGCATCCGAGACTCCCGAGCGATATAAGTCCCCTGTATCTGATTTACTACCAGTTGGGAGTCACTCTTGATTACGATTTTCTCGATTGAGAGTTCTCGTTCCAGTTCTAGCCCTGCAATGACAGCTTCATACTCTGCTTCATTGTTAGTTATAGGATAACATTTGATAGCTTATTGTGTCTTTTCACTCGTGGGTGATATTAAGACTATGCCTAAGCCGACATCTTTTATATTGGAAGATCCATCGGTAAATAGCGTCCATAGACCCGGATTAGCACCGTTAAAGAGTTGTAATTCTTTTTCCACTTCAGGGACAATGTTATTATTAAAATCAACGACAAAATCAACTAAAATTTGAGACTTTATCGCAGTCCTAGGCTGATATATTATGTCATGCTCGCTCAATTCTATGGACCACTTAGCTAACCTTCCTGATAGTTCTTGTTTATGCAATATATTTCCTAACGGATAAGAGGTCACAACAGTGATTGGATGACATTGAAAATATGGCCTCAACTTTGTAGATGTCGTGACTAGAGTTAAGGCTAATTTTTCTAGATGTGGGTATCTAGTTTCAGCATCTAGTAATGTTTTGCTTACATATTAAATTAGAGATTGTTTACCTTTATCTTCCCTTACCAATACTGCACTTACAGCAATTTCCACAACGGCAAGGTAGACGTACAACTTCTCCCCCTCCTTTGGCTTTGATAGCAACGGGGGTTTTGATAGATAAGCCTTTAGATCTTTGAGAGCTTGTCGACATTCTTCAGTCCATTCGAGCTGATTTTGCTTTTTGAGAACTGAAAAGAATTTAAACTTTTTTCGGAAGGCCTGAAAATAAATCTTCCTAAGGCTGCAATTCTTCTCGTTAGTCTTTGAAATTATTTTTTGTTCGTAAGTATATCGGGTATTTCTTCTATAACTTTAATTTGAGCAGGATTTACCACTATTCTTCTATTTGATACAAGGAAACCCAAAGATTTACCTGATTCCACGCCAAAAGCGCATTTTTCTGGATTCAATTTCATATTATACCTGCGTAGAATTTCAAAGGTAATAGAGAGGTGCTGGAAATGGTCTTCCGCATTGATTTTACCAACATGTCATCGATGTAAACTTCCATCGTCTTCCCCAGATGTTCTTGGAACATCTTGGTTACTAACCTCTGGTATGTGGCTCCGGCATTTTTCAAGCCAAAAGGCATGACTTTGTAACAATAAGTCCCCCTGTTTGTAATAAAGGAAGTTTTTTCCTCGTCTGAGGGGTCCATTTTAATCTGATTGTAACCGGAATACGCATCTAGACAGCTTAACAATTCATGTCCTGCAGTGGCATCAATCATTTGATCTATATGTGGTAATGAGAATGAATCCTTGGGGTGCCTTATTTAAATCAGTATAATCTATGCATACTCTCCATTTACCATTCTTTTTAGGTACTACCACAGTATTAGCTAACCAGTTAGGGTACGTTACCTCACGTATTGAACCAATTTTCAAGAGTTTTTGTACCTCTTCGTCAATCACTTGGTTCTTGAACGGTCCTTGCTTTCTTTTAATCTGCTTAACAAGTACGAATGATGGATCTTCATTTAGTTTATGAGTCATCACTTCTGGTGGAATACCTGTCATATCTAAATGGGACCACACAAAGCAATCTGCGTTAGCCTTTAAATAATTAATTAACTTACCTCTTCGACTAGGGCTCAGCCTCGTGCCTATATGCACTTTCTGTTCAGGTTTTTGTTCAAACAATGGAATAGCTTCGAGCTCCTCCGTTGTTGTTTTGATGTGTTCATCTTCTTCTGGTTCTTGAATGACATCCGATCTGGAATCTACATCCGTGTGATTTGATTCATCTTCCGTGGTAACTTGGTTTACCACCTCGTGACTATCTTCTTCCGTACCTGTTCGAACAATAACTTCTTCCATACCTGTTTGGGTAAATTGCTTCCATATCAGATTGGTCGGCACCTTTTGATTCTTCCGTTTCTACTCTTTTGTTATAATGTACCACATAATTTATATTCCTAGAGGTTTGATGATCACCCCTAATCTGTTGGATTCCCCATTCATAAGCGAATTTAATTACCCAATGTAATGTAGATGGTACTGCTTTCATGTCGTGGATCCATGGCCTTCCCATGATTACGTTATAAGCCATGTCAGTATCGATGACTTAGAATCTGGTGTTTTTGATTACTCCCTCGGCATAAGTGCTAAGTTCAATTTCTCCTTTGGTTATAATCGTAGAGTTATCGAACCCTGATATGGCTCGTGCCTTTGGGATCACCTGATTTCCCAAGAGCATTTCTTCCACGACTCTTAGCAAAATGATGTTGACTGAACTACTTGGATCAATCAACACTCTTTTAACGTTAGTGTCATGAATGAGTAAGGATATTACCAGAGCATCATTGTGGGGGAGCATTAGTCCGCCGAAAGCTGCACCATCAAAGGTTATATTGTCTGCATCCGGGTTTTTTCGAACCCGCTTTCCGTGTGTAATTGTGAACTTCGTGGCTGTTTTGCAAACCACTCTGTTTACTTCTTCTCCTCCGTGTATAACGTTGACAGTTCTTTTTGGAGACGGCGGTTGGGTCCCTGCCTGTTCTTCATGTATGCTTGCTTACCTTTATCACTAAACAATTCTGTTAAGTAGCCCTGTTTTAATAATTGCTCTATTTCACCTTGTAAAAATATGCAATCTACAGTCCTGTGTCCAATATAGTTATGAAATTCACATCAGAAATCTGGGTTTCTTTTACTTGGGTTTGGTCGCATTTCTTTGGGCCATTAAACCTTATCTCCCATATTTCTTAATATTGAAACTAGTTCAGGGGTACTTACATGAGCCCGCATCTCTGCTGGGTGGTCTATATTCTGACCTAGTGTTTTCGAACCTGGGACGAGTTTCACGTCCCGAGGGTCCCATATAAGGATCGTACCTGTTTTTACCTGATCTCATGTTTGATTCAGAGCGTCTGGATCTGGTATGATCTTCATCTTTTGAACGAGCAATGGTATCTTCCTCTATCCGAAGTTTAGTATTATACCTGTTATAAACATCATTCCATGTTGTAGCTGGGGAATTCCCTCAAGCTTTACTTGAGTCTTCTTGTGGCTTCTGAACTTTTGTCATTTATATTTCTCGTGAATGCCATGGCTGCCCAATTATAACCGTGGTAGTAACATTCTTTCTCGCTGGAACTTGTCTACCAATTCACGGAGTAGTTCCGTGTCTCCTTGTTTTATTTTGAATATGTCTTCCATCTTTTTCTCGACTTTTTGTGCACCGGAGTGTGCTTTTATAAAAGAATCTGCAAGCTCAGCAAAAGAATCAATAGAGTTTTCAGGGAGAAGAGAATACCAGGTTAATGCTCCTTTGGTAAGTGTTTCTCCAATTTTTTTACTAGTACTGACTCAATCTCTTGTTTTATTAAGTCGTTGCCTTTTACTCCGGTAGTAAAAGCATTCACATAGTCGCGTGGGTCAGTTGTCCCGTCATACTTGGGAACATCAGGCATTTTGAACTTCTTGGGTATAGGCAAGGGTGGTGCGCTTGGTTTCCAAGGTTGTTGAGAATATCTATCAACATCAATGCCTTTGATAACAGGTGGTACTTCAGGAATTTGCTCTATTCGATCGTTTTGTTCCTTCACCTGTTTCTGCAAGGTTAGTAATAAATTTTGTAATTCAAAGTTATTAGTCATACCTGGTCTCGTTTCACGAGATTCATTAGGAGTGTCTTCCCTTGCTGAGTTTACCAACCCAGATTAGGGATTTTCCACGGTAATGGTATTATTGGGAGGTGGTGTTAGTGACGCAGGTGATGCCGCTGGTAATCGCCTTGCGAATTCTTGCAGAGCCTGGCTCACATACTCTGCAATTGCTTTACTTGATCTTGTTCTACCGTTTGATTATTATCATTAACATTGTTGTTGTTGTTGTTGTTGTTAGATCTTTCTTGGGATTGTTCCCTTGAACCTCCTGGGGATCCAGGGGGTGATGGAGTCCCATATCTTTGCTGGTTATTGTCGTTGGAGTTCGACATAGTTCAGAGGATATCGTTAAGAAAGTAAACAAAGATTATCAGATTCCCGGAAACGGAACCAATTTGTTTAACCAAAGAATTAGGTCCTTGGACTAAAGCTATATTTAGGATGAACACGGGTTTCTGATAACCAAGGAAATAATGATAAGTCAGAAAATGTAAGTAAAAAGACAATAGTATGATGCACAGAAAAGTAAAGTGTATTGTATTCGCAGTTTGGATGTCCTTACAAGTTACATTTTATTCCCTTATATAGGGAATTTTCTTAATATAACGTCTTCCCCTTGCAATGATGGCACATTAATGACTAATTATTACATTAATGTAACGTTACAAAGAATAACCGTAACTGTTGCGTGAAGGTTGTTTAACGCGTGAGTCATTAACTAGAGATTTATGAATCTGCCCGTAGCTATGTCCGAATTCATTCTGACCGTGTCTCTTCCTTGTCTCAATCAGGTTGAGTTTCTCGTAGCTGATTACCTCGTGGGTATACTGTGCCATGCCTCTTTGCTCCGCACTTCTTTATAGAATCATGTCCAGCCATCGTGTTTTCCTTGGTCCACGTAACCGGCTGAGTCAGCAAAAATTATCATACGTGTGAAGCTCTTTTTTACCAATACACACGGTATTGCCTAGTTCGTGATACTCTATACCGCAAAATGTTTGGAGGTCCTCTAGCAAGGTGCCTTGGACCCAATCAAACAGAGTACGTAATGAAAGAAGTACACGAAGGGTACTGTGGAAACCACGCAGGAGCAAGGTCTTTTGTCAAAACCCTGATCAGAGTAGGGTACTATTGGCCTAAAATGAAAGAAGACACTGAGAATTTCGTGGCTAAATGTGATAAATGCCAATGATATGCTAACAATATGCATCGACCAGCAGAATTACTCCACCCAGTTGTGTCACCCTGGGCATTCATGAAATGGGGAATGGATATAGTAGGACCTCTTCCCCCAGCCAAACGAAAGGTATGGTTTTTACTTGTATTAACAGATTATTTCTCAAAATGGGTGGAGGCAGATGCTTTTAAACAAGTGTGGGAAAAAGAAGTGAAAAGTTTCATATGGCGAAATATCATATGTCGTTTTGGTGTACCAAAGGAAATCATATGTGACAATGGCCCACAATTCATAGGCTCACAAATCACAGAATTCTTCCAAAGCTGGCAAATCAAACGAATCACTTCTTCACTGTATCACTTTGTGGCTAATGGTCAAGCCGAGTCAACGAACAAAGTCATTGTCAACAATTTGAAGAAACGGTTGGAAAAAGTTAAGGGAAATTAGCCTAAAGAGCTACCGGCAGTATTATGGGCTTACAGAACTACTGCAAAAACAGTCACGGGAGAAACCCCTTTCGCATTTGTTTATAGTTCAGAAGCTTTAATACCGATGGAAATTGGCGAACCAAGCACTATATTTACAATAGTAATAGAAGAAACAAACAACGACGAGTTGAGAGCAAATCTGGATTTACTCGAGCAAAAGAGAGAAGCTGCTTTAATACGGATGGAAGCTCAAAAACAAATTATAGAGCGATATTACAACAGAAAAGCTCACCTCAGATATTTCAAAATTGGGGACTTTGTCCTTAAAAAAGTCTTTCAATCAACTAAGGAAGCTGGTGTAGGAAAATTAAATCCAAATTGGGAAGGACCCTACAAAGTCCGTGGCATTGCTGGAAAAGGCGTTTATGAGCTGGAAACCATGGATGGCAGAATTTTACCAACAAGTTGGAATGATGTTCATTTTAAGAAGTATTACTTCTAAGGAAAAGGAATACCCACGGTCAGGTATCATTACGTTCAATTTCATTTTAGTACAGTTAAAATTATACTAACCATTTTAGTTGATAGGCAAAAAGCTAACCCATCACCAGATGATGATATTAGACCTGCATAGACACGAGGAAGTAACTGAATTCCCGCTCTAGGGCTACAACTTTCTGATGGACGTTTTAAAGGGTTAAGCAGTCATCATCTAAACTATATACCTTCGAGTCCCGTATGTTTATCCTTTTCAGGAAAAAGGACCACAAGAAATGAATAGTCAAGTGCTCGAGATGTCATTCTTCAAAGCTCAAACACTTGGGGGACTATACAGTATGGAAGGCAAAGTAGAAGCAAAGAAGACTATCAAAAAATTCAAAGCTCAAGCCCAAAGATCCATTTTTCCCAAGTCAAGCGTTATGAGCAAAATCAAAGATCCAAAGACAAAAACACAAAGCCTGATTCAGAAACCTACAAAAAACATAGTCGTGAGTGCAAACAAATGTTTAGGTTAAAGGCAGAATGTTAGTTACAGGTAAAAATCCATACCATTATATTTATTCAAAAACTGTTGTAAAAGAAAACAGTTACGGGTAAAAATTCATACCCTTGTATTTATTCAAAAACTGTTGTAAAAAAAACAGTTACGGGTAAAAATTCATACCCTTGTATTTATTCAAAAATAGTTGTAAAAGAAAACAGTTACGGGTAAAAATTCATACCCTCGTGTTTATACAAAATCTGTTGTAAGAAAAACAGTTACGAAAGAGTTATAGAAGATACTCAAACACATGTAAAATGTTATGAAAGTTCGAATAATACAAAGACTTTCTTCAAAGTATTGGTAAGAAAAACATGTGAATTCCTATCTCTCTTTTGTATGTTTACACCATTATGAAGTTGATACGTCTTCTTCATCAAGTGTCGATCATAAAAGGGCCCTCTTTTATAAATCGTGCTTATTTCAAAAAGGTACGAAATATCAAAGCATTTTTCAATGCAAAATTAAAAACTAAAGGGTAAAACAAAAACCATAACGAAAAGCATGCAAAGACTTAAGAGTAAAACAAAAACTCGAGAAATCATAAATCATGCTAATATTAATATTAATATTATGGAAAAAAGCTAAGTATTAACTTATTTTAAAGCCAGAATTATTTATACAAAGGTTGCCCCTAAGTTGTCAGTTGGGGACTAACCACCAATTGTTCCAAAGGAAAAAAAAAAGACAGGGTTCAATAATCTTCTTCGCTATACAGGGGGGATTATTTTCGTTGGCAGGAGGAGCAGCTTGAGATGGCGAGGCTTGAACATCAGCTTCATCAGGGACCTCAACTTCAGGAGACGAGAAATTTAGACTCTGCCGAGATTTCTCAATCGTCTCTTTGGTCTTGACAATTTCAGCTTCCAAGTCAAAATTCTCTTGGCCCATTTCCGTCAATGTGTCAAGTCGAACATTCAAATAAGCCCAACTAACATCAACAACTGCTTTGTCCTTAAGAGCCTAATAGCCTTTCTCCCATTGTTCAATATCAGCTCTTAGCTCATCTCTCTCAGCCGCAACAACATCATGAGAAGCCTGCAAAGAGTCAAGGGATCTTTACAGAAATTGAATCTTATCTGAAGATTCACGGAGGTCTTCTTGGGTCTGAGTAAGAGATTGCACAAGTTTACCAGCGTAAGCCTCTTTTTGATCCAACAAAGCCTTAAGGCTCCTTATCTCTTCAGTAGCATGAGAAAGTTGCTCCGCAAAGGAAGACTCCAAGATGCTTTTATCCTTACCTGCCTGATTTGATGATGCCTTCTCTATGCCAGTTCCGCTACAATAACTCTGATTCTCTGCTCCAAGGTACATTTCTCCTCCTCCATTGCCTCCATATCAAGCTGAAGACTCTCGAACTGCTCCTTCCAATTGTCAGCCTCGGTATGATAGTCATTTGCTAATTGCTCCATTTGAATGACTCTTTTCATTAGTTCTGTGCCAATAAGATTTATCTGCATAAAAGGATAAATTAGATACGGTAAAGGATATGAAAAGAATGAGGAATGGTTTAAAGTCTACCTTCAGGGACGAGTGCACAATCTCGTTCATCCAAGTTAAGGAGCTGTGACTTTCCAACTTAGACTTCTCAACCGGGCCTATCAGGGGATTTAACCATACATCCGCCTGGCCTGATTTCTTCAAGAGGCTGTCTCCCGCAGGAATCTCTATCATTACGTGCTTCATCACCCCCTACTGGAAGAACCTACTTCGACAACAGAAGGCACAGAAGTAGGGCTGGATGAAGGAGCCACGAATAGAATAGGCTGAGAAGCAGAAACAACAACAAAGGTAGTAAAAGAAAGCTCTGCAGAAGCAAACGGAGGGAAAATAGCAAGAGGCGCTTCATCTAAAAATGTACCAAAGCCTTGCTGGAATAGTTGATCAATTGATTCATTAACATGAGAGGGTGTTGCATCTTCAGGAGCAGAAAGCTCTGATTCAGGTACGGGAGGATCGGCAACGGGAACATCATCATCAGATACGACCCTCCTCCTTCGCGACCTATGAACCAGCGAACCCTCCTCATGTTCTTATTCACCCTCCAAGGTCCGAGACCCACTTTCCTTCCTTTTTGATGAAGAGGATCTAATAATGATTTCCTGGGCCTTAGCCAGGGAAAGTTTTGAAGCGGATACATCAGCAGCGGAAATTCCACGAGCAGGAAACCCTAACAAATGAAAGGGATCAGAAAAGCTCAAAAGGAGGAAGAAAGAAAGTAAAAAAAAAAAACCTTACCATGGGTTTTCACCTTCCAACCAAACCTCGAAGAGAGGTATTTCCAAGAACATTCTTCTAAAGGAGCGATTAACAAAAGTCTTTCTATCCAATCACGGAAACCGGAGACATTCTCGACGGTTCCCATGGTTGCTGTAAAAGAAAAAGAAATAGTCACGGTACTGATAATTTATCAAAAAATAAAGAAGGAAAGTGAGCAAAATTGTACTCACGTGCAAAGTTCCACTTCTCAGGGAATGGGAGATTTTCTTCACCTATTAAACCTGCACTAGGGACAACAACGTACCGAACATACCATCCTTTATCCTTGTCATCATCTGGTATAACTAAAACTCTTTTACTCCTAGCCGCGAGAGTAAAAACTCCTTGGCGGAACAACATCAGAGAATAGAGGTGAATAAGATGATGGGAAGTAAATGGAACGGAAGCTAAGTTGGCCAAATACCTAAGGCATGCAACTGCCCTCCAAACGAGAGGACCGATCTGTCCCAAACAAACATTGAAGAATCGACAGAGTTCTATGATGACAGGCTCGATGGGATGCTTAAATCCTAATGTGAAGGGATAAGTGTATACAAAAGAATACCCAGTTCTATAAGAGGTTATTCTTTGATTATCATTGGGAACTACAACTTGAAAATCAGATTTCCAGCAGCAATCTCTGCGTACGAGTGACACTAAACCCTCTGTTATTTAGGTAGGATAAAGGTCAGCACTGTCATGTGATGACATGGAAGAAAGATGTTTATTAATGGCCTCACTATCCTTTATAAAAGAAAACTCACCGGGGACAATCTCATCAACTCTCGGTTCACGAAGTGGTTCATTATGTTCCCTACTCTTCGAAGAAGATCTGGAAGCCCTAGCCCTTGAAGAAGACGAAGGAATATTAGATCTAGAAGATGGTGGAGGAGTAATATGAGAAGAAGAAGAATAACCCCTGGAAGCTGTAGAACTTAAACTCCTAAGTCTACCACCCCTCCTACTCCGGATTGGAGCAGAAAAAAGAGTCAATTCGTCTACAATGATGACCTTTTTGGGTTGCTGGCTTGAGGAAGACATGTTTACAAGAAAGAAGAATTTACAAACAAAGAAAGGGAGTTAGAAGTTTTTTGTGAAAGCAAAGGAAAGAAAAGGGGTATTTATACTCAGAGGCGACCGTCAAAAAATGAAAAAAAATAGTGATGTGAAAGTCATAATTGAAACTGTCACTTCATGACTGATGCATCCGCAAAAAGCCCTAAAAGGCGCTGAAGAATTGTAGAACTAATCTGAGAATGACACGTGGCACGAGCATTAAATGGAAGCGACAGGCGACGTATGATGCGATGGTACGAGTGAAGCGGCGGCAAAATATTCCCGCCATAAATGAGTATCCACTTACCAAATATTTAATTGATAAATAAATGGTAAGTGAGGGGACTATATGTATTGGTAAAAATAGGATTCACACGTGCACTAATATGATGACAAGGCAATCCATGTGGAGCAATAGAAACATGACAACTGGTCATAAATTTACAAAGAGGTACGAGACAAAGAGGAACGAAACAGCATACCCACGAGACAATTAGATAGGGAACCTCAATCTAATTGAGGAGTTGAAGAGACACGGTTAGAATAAACCAAGGCAGAATAAAGGGCAGATTCAAATATCTTCAATCAATGAGCCAAACGTTACATAATCTTCACGCAACAGTTACGATTATCTATTGTAACGTTACATTAGTGATATTATTAGTCATTAATGCTCAATCATTAAGAAGAGTAAGTGTTATATTAAGAAACTCCCTATAAAAGGGAGTAAAATATCACTTGTATGGACACATCCGAATCACTACTGAAATACAATTACTTTTACGCATTCTTATTGATTTCTAATTATAAGTCCAATTATTATTATTAGTCAATTTTCTTGGTTATCAGAAGCCCGAGTACTTCTTAAAATAGCTTTGGCAGAGAATCTCATTCTTTGGTTAAACAAACACAATATCCACGCATGGAAAATATGGCAAGAACAAACAACACAACTTTGGTTGATGAAGAAGAAATAGAGCTGACTGCACCTGAAGCCAGTTTGCCTACACAGTCTAATCAACAAAGTGTAGGCTCAAACTTTGTGTTTATGCCTACACCAAGTATTTACTCTCAGTCCAACACTCAGTTTAGCAGTGAATTTCCAGACTTTGACTCTCCAGATCATGATCTAAATCCAGCTTTAAGGCCAACAACTGTGTCAGAAGTAGGAACAAGGATTCAAGCAAGGCAGAAATCCTCTCAACCTTCAGGATCAAGGGCAATAACTTTCAGAGGGGATCATGATGGTGTTAGTGTTCCATCAAATCTGCCTTTCAAACCACCAGATCTCAGATGGAAGGGAAAAGTTGCATTAACGGGAAGCCCGCTGGAAATGCGAAGTAAACAAAAAATGAAGAAGTTGAAGCCCAGAAAGGGGAAAAAGTGAAATTTGTAATTGCTGCTTTGTGACATCTGTAATTAGATGGAAAGTATTTTGGTTGTAATTACTGCTTTGTGACAGTACTATCTATTTTTTGGTTGATGAAAATTACTGTGGGATGCCATATAACCCAGGTTGTATAAGTTTTTGGGGTTATAACATTGCATCCACCTATGCCATGTGCATTTATGAAATTTAGCCTTTATTTACTTGTTGTCGTGTGGTGATTTACATGCCGTTGTGTTGTGATTTACATATTGTTGTCTATTAGGTTGTCTTCAGCTTATGTTTGGCTTTGAATATACCATGTGCATTTATGATATAGGGTGATATATGTTTAGCCATTGAATACATTGAATGTTAGGTTGTATTCAGCATATGTTCAGCTAGTTGTCTTCAGCATATGTTCAGCTGTAAATTTAGCCTTTATTTAATGATTGATAAAGGGTGCTGCATTCATCCCTAAGGTATCACTTTTTAAGCTGTCAAAGAGCCAAACTTTATAACATTGCAAGATTTAATTGCCAAACCAGCCATAATCCAAAGTAGGGAACAAATAGGTTTAAGTAGTAAGATACATCATCCAATATATAGCTTAAACAAGTTATATAAAGTAAGATACAAAAAGTTAAGACTTAAAATACATCATCTGATATTTAGCTGTAAATATTCATGAGAAACAACACATCTACAACAAAAGAACTTTCACTGTTCATTCCCAATTTAACTTCAATTTTTGATAATAGCAGCAATAGATCCTACAAATAGCACACATGAAATCATAGTGAAGAACTTCATCTTGAGAATTCTAGCTTCCAACTCCAATTGTTTTGTTACTAGAAGATTATTTCTTGCCTTCATCGCAACTACTTTTTCCTCAACGAGCGCTCTGTCCGGGACATGATCCTCTGCCCATTCCCAATAACCACATGAACTACCCTATAAAACAATCCGAAAAAAATTACTTATGAACATCAGCGAAACAAATCAGTCAAAAACAAGAAAAATTCAAACAAGAGCCATATAATCACTTACTTCCGGTTTAGGGCACCTATAGAATCTCCTCCCAAGATTTAAAGGAGTCGTCGAAGTAAAATTGTTAGCAAATTCTCCACAATGACACTTCCTCTTTGATGAACAACTGCCTTCTGACATTGGAGTGAGAGAAATTGGAGATTTGCGGTTGGAGAAACCCTAAAATGGCTTGTTCTCTGAGTTTTGCAGGCCGATTTAGGTTGGAGGGGATTGATTAAGAGGATTTAAGTTAGAAGGGTTCGGGTGGGTCGGGTAGTTTTTAACTTGATACGGGGTGAGTGAATTTAGACCAATAGGATATTGACATGTGTATTAGTTAATTTCCTATTAATAAACTAACGGCTGAGGGGCATTTTAAATACCAAAGTAAAACAATAGGGACATTAATAACACAAAAGTGAAACGCAGGTAGATATAACTTATTTTTAATAGTAGAAGGGTATTTTAGGCCGTTAACCGATTCAAAAGTGTCCAACAAAGTATTTCAAGGGGTAATTACGTAACTTTCGTTTCAGTTACGTGGATTTCTTATAAAGAAGAATATAAGAGAATATGGTTTTATTATGTCAAATTTTCGCGCACCCTCACATATTTAGCAAAAGAGAACATAAATAAGAGATGGAAATAAGGGAAAAAAGACTCAAATAATAAAAGATAACAGCGCAAAAAATATAAAAATTAAAGAATAAAATACTCAAATCAATCAAATAGCTGAATTATTTATTTTCTTCTGTCAAGAAGCATTCAATGAACAAGAACCTAAGAAGCAAAACAATAGCTAATGTTGTATTCAATGTTTAGAAATGAGGAAATAATGTGTATTTAAAGAAAGTATTAGTCGTTATGTTGACTTATGAGTGGAGCCTCATCGGTTACACCAAATCTTATCATGCTTGTAACACTTTGCAACCATAAAATAGTTGTGCACAAATTTAAATTTCAACCATGGACAATTTCGGTAATAATTCAAATATGCAACGGTACTTTTGTTAGAATACTTGGGGGTGGGGGTGGGGGGTGGGGGGGAATCAACGAGAGAGAATGTTAGTACTAGAAAATACGAGACATTCCTAATAACTTTCAAACCAAATAAAATAGAACATACTAAGGGATTGTTTGGTAGGAATATGTTAGAAAAAAGCGGATTGATTAGAAGCAAAAGAATTACACAACGGTCCTACTAATGACACATTAAATTGCATTAACAACTTCAAAAAATAAAAGACCAATAATTAAGGTAAATTAATGATATAATATGAATATGTGATGAAGTACAAGTTATGTCGGCTGTTATGTAGCGGTCACTAAATATAGCAGAGACAAAATATGTATTAAAGCAATTAGTAAATTGGTGAATACCCTTAAATTTACTAATTACATAAAATAAAAATTTACTTGCAAGTAGGGGTGTACATAAAACGGGTTGGTTCGATTTTTATCAAAACCAAACCAAACCAATCATATCGGTTTGGATTGGTTCGGTTTTGTGGGGGTTTTGGGTTTTTGTTTTTTTTTGTTACGTGAAAATTATTCTAATCTTACTTTGTTAATTTTATAAATAAAGTTTTGATAAGTGAATATATGTCTAGTAAATATTGAAAAAATTAACAAACATATGATCTATTAAAATATTCTAATGAAAGAATTTTTTTAGTAATATGATACCTATTTTCTTAGTCAGTCTAACAATAATTTTTGTTAATATATGCTTTCTAAGTTAACATATGAGAGGATCCCAAATATTTCAATATTTTTGAAAGAAAATTCAATATAAAGTCGTAAAAATATATATAAATTATCCGGTTTGGTTCGAGTTTGTTTACTTAATACTAAACCAAATCAAACCAAATCTAGTCGGGTTTTTGATTTGGTATCGATTTGGTGTGATTTTCCGGTTCGGTTTGAACACCCCTACTTGCAAGCGGAGAAATAAATACAAATTAATTTCCAAAAGATTCAAACCGAAGAACTCTAACTTGTAAAAACTCAGTTTTGCAACTTTGCCATTTAAATAAAGCTAGGCGGTGATGGTGTTTATACCTTTGACATTAGACAAAAATCAATTCAAGAAACAACTTTAATTTGAACTTCGCAAAAAAAAGCACCAGAATTATTAATGGGGCCAAAACTTTGTTTTTGTTTTTTATTGATCCAACCATAAAGTGTACAATGAAAAAAAAGGGTTTAAAACATAAACAAAGCTACTCATTAATCTTTTATCAATGATAAAACTCTTTTTTAAAGTACGAGGAACTCTCATCTTAACGTTATTTAGTTTAGCTTTTTGCACCTTTTCAACATCATTAACATTAAAGGGAGGAATATTCAGTTGGTTAAGGGTTATTTGAATTCGAATTAATCATAGTGCAATTCATATTATAGTTTCTTGACTACTCCCTCCGGTCCAAAATAAGTAAATTTTTGGCCTTTTTTTTTGTGATTCAAAATAAGTGATTTTTTCAAATTTCAATTATTTTTTCCTATATTGCCCGAAGTAAATAGTATTGGAGTATATGTTAGGAATGTTTATGTGAGATAATAAAGGTTAATATAGTCAATTTAATTTTTAATTAATGCTAAAAAATAAATTTCTTAATCTATACGAAAACATCTAAAAAAAATCACATATTTTGGACCGAAGGGAGTATTAGTTTAGCAACTTCTCTGTCAAGTTCAAAATGCGTTTTACTCCTTGGGTTCATATAACAACAGTTCATGGCAGCATTCATTTATTGGTGATTATGTATTGCCGGCGGTTAATTAGAGCTAATAACTCGAACAAAATTTCAACTTTGCTGATAATGAAAATGCATAGCTTAATTTTTTTAGTATTTAGTCATGTAATTAAAACTTAGTAGTACTTATTAGTCTTGATTATTTTAGCATAGCTTAGTACTTTTATATTATGGCTTATTAGTTAGCAATATTTACTTTATACAAATTGTTGAGTATTTTAGTGTAATATCATGATTCATGTTACATTATTTTGTTGGATAACGTCTTATATAATTTTATCCTACTAGGACCAAAAAAATATTATAACTCCGAGATTGAAAAATCCTACTTTATACAAGTTATATATCTTATGCTACGAAGATTTTACCGGAAAAAACCCGAAAACCGAGATTGAAAAATCTGACCTTTTTGGTTTGGTTTAAAAATCAGAGATCATTAATTTGGTTTGGTAATTGAAAAATCCGAACCAACTCGATAATGTACACCCCTTCCACTCTATATTTTATCATATCACCTAGGATATAAACAATTGAATATTTGATCATTGATTGCTCTATTCAAATTAAAGATCCCTTAATCATTTAAGTCGGTGCGACCGTGCCAAAAATAACATGGAAAGAAACAGTATCATGAATTAAAAGTCAAAGGAGAAGGGAAAAAAAGTTCGGAGGTTTTGGGGAGATATTATTAGGGAGAAATGGACCAGTTAATCACCCCATCTAGGAAATAGTAGGATGATAGTGATCTCTATCACCTCTTAACCAAAAGTCTCGAGTTCGCCTTCTGAAAGGGGTGCACTGCCCCTTTTAGCCAAATTAATCGAGCCACCGAAAAGTTCGGGCGCTTGCAGCATAACCTTTGCAACCAGTGGCGAAACCAAGATTTTACTCGAGAATGTTCAAACTTAAAAAGAAATCCGACAAAGGGTGTTCAATATATGTTATGTCCCTCTAAATTGTAGTGGGGTTTCGCCCATGTTTGCAGCGCCCTCGGATCTGAATGGGTTGAGTGAGAGGCAACGAGAGCTGAAGCCAAGGTTCCTACTAATGCGAATCCCAGGAAATGTACAAGGAAGATGGCTTAAACACCAAGATATCTGCCATTGATATTGTGAAGCTGACCAAGAAACATACTTACTAGTTTGATTTGAGTTTGCGGGTCTTTTTCTAACAAATATTTGGTGATCCGAGGCAGATACGAGCAGTATTGGGTCCCTTTCTCTAGGAGGAACATCCAATAAGTTCAAATCAAACCATGCTGGAATAGACACCAATTCCCTGGTCCCTCATACCACAGTAGGGAAAAGGACTGCAAACGAAACAAGAACTGGACCACAAGCCATTCTTTGTAAAAACAAGTTAAAACAATCTTGAATCAGCAACAGAAATTGTGGAGCAAAAAATTTCTTTTCCCCTTCCCACACAATGGGAATTATTCTTCCACCTCTCACTTTCTATGGAACTTTTGGTACATTAAAATGGTTCGCGACAAGAATGACAAAGATCACAATTGTATCAATGGAATGTCAAGTTTCACAACATACCATCAAAGATTGGTTGGTATTACACTTCCAATCAATAAGAAAAAAGAGGGTGAGCAGAGCAAATTACAAACAGGACCTACACCAACAAACTTGGCTTACTGAAATTTATTTGATCATGGGGATGCTAATATGCTCGATACAGCTAATGGATGAGAAGGTGATGCTTTAAAGGGAAAAAATAATTGGATTTTTATTTCTTAACAACTGCAGTTAGGAATCCCCAATAATCCGCAACCACAAGGCCAGACCCAATCTCGGGCACAGATGTATTTGTCAGATGTATGCAGAAACATACAAATGTTTAGCAAAATCTAGGCATATAACTCGTCAACATTACACTCGCCTAGATAAACTTTTACACTCCGAGGAGAACCACAATTACCTTCGGCAATAAGAGCTCTGTCATTAGCAGCCATGTGTGCAATAATCTTATAGATCATTTCGATCTGCCAAATTTGCAAAGGGCGGTCAGCAACTTGCATCATGCTGCATCTGTAAATAAAGAAAAATTGAAGAAAGACATAAAGAGAGGGAACATACATCTTCTTCACAATGGCAACGCTCAGCTATTTCTTCTAGCGTAAGTGGTTCAACAGGCTCTTTACAGCTGGAGAAAGAAATAGCATTGTTAATAGCCGCCATCTCACCAAAGAGAGAATTTGAAAGAACAGAACTCGCATCAGTATTTTCCAACCCAAGAAAGAGCATTGAGAACTAAGATCTCATCAACATACCTGGCCTCATTGAGTACAGCAAGGACACGCTTTTGAAGCGCAAGAACTTCTCCAGCGGCTTTTTTGCCAGCTTCCACACCTGACAACATATTAGATGTTAGTTGGTCTCAAATGAATACGACATATATTAACTTCAATTGAATAAGCCAATATGATATTCCTTGTCTGTAGAACTTATCTAATTACTGTTCAACCATGATACAGGTAGATAAAGACGTGTGGTTTCAATTAGAGATGGTATACATAAACAAGCATCAATAATGCAGCTCCTATTGAAACCACGTAAAAAACAAAAGGATAAAGGAAATACCAGGTTGATGATAAGCGTTAATGTTGACAAGTGAGGCATAAATCCCAACAGCTCGCTCGTAGAGTGCTATTAGAGCTCCAACAGATCTAGGTGTCACTTCCTGTACAGTGACTGTGATGGACTCTCTATCGTTCGCATACAGAGCCGACCTTGTTCCCTGCAAAACATGGATCAAACTTTTGAATAGGGAGAAAAAGAAAACAGAAAGTAGGAAAAATCGTTAACTGTGGAGTGCGGAAGGAAAAAGTCTTTAACACAGTTCACAAAGGGTGTGAATCTGTTACAAAAAGATCCTAGGTCAAACTTTTTACAAATTAACCAGCAACATATTCCTTTTCTAAACAGGGACAATGCTAAAAGAATGAGTGTCATCTCAATTATCAGTACACTTAACCACAAGCAAGTAGGCCAGTAATTGGCAATATCAAGCAATTTTATAAAGTGATACCCATGTATGGCCTCTCATTACATGAAGCCTTTTGTAAACATCTTGCCTTTCTTGCACTAGACCACCCCCTCCCCCTCCCTCCGATCTTTCCACTTAACTAAAATATAAGAAGGACAAACCTGTAACATTCCAAAGAGGTAGTCACCACAGGTAACACCAGGTTCAAGCTCCCAATCATGACCAGGGGGCCTATCACGCAATACTTCAATAAATGTTGCAAAGAAATTGTGCACGCCTTCTCGGAGTTGTTGAATATAGCTGGACACAAGAAAAAGATGATAACTTTTTTAAGTGTGAAACGATGACTGGTTTGCAAATACTTTAACAAACTTCAGAAAAAAGAACATCAGCTTTTTTTCATTTTCTCTTTTACGTTTTCCTTTAGTAATAAGTGAAAACACATTCTCAACTTACGCATGCTGATCTGTACTCCCTTTGTTTCCATAAACGCTGATCCCTTGATTCACCTGTGAATGGCAAAAAATGGATAAACATAAACGGCAGGAATCCTATTCACAACTGAAGTTCAATCAACAGCCTAGATTAGTTAATGAAGGGAGATTTTATTCATAACTGAACTTCTTTTAACAGCTAGATAAGTAAACAAAGGACAAGGCAGGTACAGAAAAGATATTAAAGGATTTAAACAAAGCAAAATGGCATTACATTTCCAGCAGCGCAAATTGTTTCTATTAAGAGTAAAATCTACAACAGAGGACAACAAGAGTAATTTAAATGGTTTCTACATTGAGTTGGTGCATATATGGTTAGATGAGTAAGCAAAAGGGACTGATAAGAACGCAGAAGAAACTTCCAGAGAAACGGATGCGGCAATGTACTACTGAAGCATTTCAGCTAGAGCTTTATTTGATGCGGTGCGAGTGAACAGAAACTCTATGGCCAAAGTGAAGGAAGGCTTTTATGACAATTATAGAAGACTTTTACGGCAGTGATAGCACATCAAGCAACAGTAGTTCAGATAAATACTGGGACATCACATTTTTCAGGAGAGAATAAGGATTCAAACTTGGTTCAGTTATAGGCTATTGACGGATAAGTTTTAGCCACAGGCAGCTGCAATTGAAAAAAAAAAAAACCTCACACGTACTTGTTACCATAAATTACTGCCATTTACCTAGATAAACTCGGTTGGAATAAAATAAATAGGGAGTGGATAAGGACATAAACATACTAAGTTAATGCCAGTAATAAACCAAAAACCTCTCTAATGATAAGGAGGAAAAGAAAGATGATATGCAAGACCATGGTCATGTATCAATTAAAATTAGTATTAGTAATCAGTTAGCAAAAAAACATAAGTGGAAATGCATCTATTAAGTCTGGTTTACAACGACGAAAATGAAAAGCATGAGAAGTATGGGAAAATACCCGGTTTCCGTCCAGGTCAAACTCTTTTCCAAGAGACTCCATGACAAGCTGCTGTAAATACCTACTGAATAGTAATAAACTGTCCTTGTACGGGAGGACAACCATATCCTGCAACACATAAGAAACAGCATATCCACTATCATAGTCAAATATACAACTATATGCTCCTCCGTCATCAGAAACACAAATTTGAAGGTGATTCAGACCTTCGATCCAACTCCATCAGTGGCCCAGTACCAACACATAGCAAGCAGAGCTGCTGGGTTTTCCCGAACCTGATGACAAATAATTTGTTAATCATCAATTTGTTCTAGCACCTCTCACAGACTGATTCCACAAGGTAAACGAGAAAAGTATAGCCCATACAATTCCACAAAGAAATTTGTTCAATGCAATGTTCTTGGAAAAGTTTCTAGTTATTCTCAAAAATTCAAACTCTAAAGAGTCATACTTTTATTTGCCAAAAGAACATGAAAAAGGCCATATGGTCATACCACAGTTATCCTGTTTGTTTCGTCCATCAATGCAGCGCCAGTAAGCATCTCTCTAATATTAATTCCCTGGAGTGAAAAAAGAATATGAAGGCATAATGTGATAGAAATGCTCTAAGCAAAGATGAAACAAATTCCCTGTATCTCATCCTATGCGACATAGTCCTGCAAGCCTTGGATTATAATGAGCTAAGTCCTGCCTATATAATACTTTCTTCTTTAGCCCGGTGCACAAGGCATCCCGCGTCCACGCAGGGTACGGGGAAAGGTCGCACACCAAGGGGTGTGATGTAGACAACCTACCCTAATGCAAGCATTAGTGGCTGCCTCCATGAACATGTGACCTATAGGTTACACGGACACAACTTTATTGTTGCTGCAAGGTCGGGGCAGCTTACCTATATAATACATGCTTGGTAAATTAAAAGTGTAAGCAAGTTCTGGAGGTTATACATAAGTTAATTTGATAAAGACAGGATCAGACCAAACTTCACATTTCAATTACACATTTAAATTGAATTCTGAAACTTGTGAGAGGTACATGAAATATTCTTCCTTTCAAAATTGTGATGAGAAATTTTGGAATGTTTAAATTGGTTAAAAGTGTGATGTTTAAACAAAGAGTGGGAGTAGAAATTTGACGTTAGGTGACAAACCTGAAGTGCAGCCGGAAGTAAACCAACTGCAGACAATTCAGAGGTTCTTCCACCCACCCAATCAAACATAGGGAATCTGGCTAACCAACCCTCAATTCTAGCGGTGTTGTCGAGTAAAGAGTTCTCTTGTGTAATGGCAACACCCTGCACATGAGTGGCAAGCAACAACGATAATTATTTAAGAATAATGCTATGTACAACTGCAATCAAAACTAAAATAGAGAGTGAACAAAAAGGACAGAACCAGAGGATAACAGACCAGGCAGAAACTTTTATTCCTCAACCAGCAAATGCAGATTAAACAGAGGCAAACCAGTCATTATGTTCTCTTAATTTCTTCCGGAGAACTTTTATTTGCTTAACTAGATACGGCATTCACCAGAAAGCAACTCCACACTATGGAGAAATTTATGAAAGCAGCAAAAAGAACCTGAGGTCAAAACCTGTTTTGCAAATTCCAGGCCAGCTTCACGAAAGGCCTTCTGAACTTCTAACAAGCCATTTCGGGTTTCTGGCGTGCCTCCACTCTAAGTAATATAAAAAGATTCACAAATAGTGTATCAGTCTATCAGAAAGGTCTCTACCTATGCTAAGAAAACAACAAAAAAGCAGAAAGTACATGCATAACCACCTTTGAAATAACAATAACAAGTGTTGAAGCCAGCTCAAGCCCAAGTTGTGCAATTTGATGATCAATGCCTGCTGGATCTGTGTTGTCGATGAATCTTATCTGCCAAGAGAATATACAGAATGGTATAAGGGAAAAAAGGAATCTACAACAATAAAAGTTCTTCAGTGAACAAAATGGATCTAGCAGCAAGAGAATCATTTACAACGTGGGCGAACGGACAAAAAGGCAAGGAAGAGTTCAATGCATGTGTACAATAAGGAAGTCACCGTGTAGATTTATCATAAACAATGTAGAAGACCATCTATATTTCAAGTCCTTCTCATTAATTTTTCTACACAAGTTATTTTGCATCATTTGACTTTATCTACACCGTTAATGAGAGGAAAACTGTTCCATGGACATAAACACCATTACGTTTTTTTGCGTGTGAAAAAATTCATTATTGCTTGACATGCCAGAGAAGCAATACCATGACGATCAATAGATATGAAGGAAATAGAGGATAATATAAAGCCAAGGCACTTACATTGGCTTTGATGTTAGTAAATTTCTGACCATATAAAAGAGAAAACACTAGCTTGGCGAGATCAAATGTTTCATCAAAATTGATAGCTATGTTAAGTAAAGTAAACATAGAACTTTTAAGCCACTTTTACACCTTGTATGCACAACTAATTTACGTAAAGGTGCACATTAGATGGTGAAGTACTACCAATTTTATGATATAGTAACTCACAGCATGTTCTACTATACCTTATAAAAAGCAAAAAAGGTAATTGCAACATGTTGAGAAATATACTCGAGACAGGAAGCTGACTGAAAAGATTTATTTCTTTCGATTTTCACAGGCTTTGAGTGTGAGGGAAATTTGATCAAACCCCTTAACAGTTTACAGCTAAAAGAGTGAGTTCAGTTAACCCATAAATCTCACAACAGAACAATCACTGGTCTTTTGAACACAACTGCCAATTACCTTCAGAGGAGGGTTGTCAGGAGCCAATGCCTCAGCCACAAATTGCGGTCCAAGCGCTGAACCACCGATTCCAACAGAAAGAATTTGCGTAAATAGGCTACCAGAAGGAGTCTTGATCTGCAAAATAGATGTCGTAATTCACACTAGGTTGATTAAAGCGCCGCGGATATAACAACCAATAACCAATTCCAGAAGTTGGAAAATATGCTTTTGGAGGATAAAGAAATAGTAACTCAGAAAAAGTGCCTTCACAACTTAGAAGTTAGGAACCAACATTACACTTCTTAAACATTTTCTCATAGGCTTATTATCCTAAGTTCCTTATTTCCAAGTAACAATCACTGAACCATATTCCTCATACCATATAAAATTTCAACTATATTCACTTGAAACACCAATTGATTGATGGAAAAAAATCATCAAATTGGATAAAGTTAAGATTTTTAGACATCAAGATATTCAAGCAAAACAGAAGGCTATCAAATTAATGAAGACCAATCAACTACACCTCAAGATGATTTAAAGTCAATGAAAAGGGCTGACTTTGAGCTGAAATGTTAGAGAAAAAGAGTGGACTTGAACTGACCTTACCACTGACGACATCATTAGCAAACTGACAAACAGATTCAAGAGTATTCTCAATCTGCAACCGGAGAAATGAATTAGGAGCAAGATGAGGACTCCTCAGCCAATAATGACCCACCATTCTTCCCTCATCTGGGTTTGCAATAGCACCTTTTTCCAATTCCACCATGTCCTTAAACGCCTTCTGTAAACGGGGTTCCATTTCCTCAAGAAACTCGTCGGAAAACCCGACCCGACTGATATCCAAATACAAGCCCAACTCCTTGTGCTGGTAAAGCCAGTCTACATATCTCTTCCATAGGGACTGTGGGTCTTTCTCTAACCCAATGTTCTCCTTCTTCTTCAATACGACGTCGTTGTTGTTGCCGGTGGACAACTCACGCGCCACCGCGTGAACATGGAATCTCGATTTTCCGGGCAGGGAGATTGAACCCAATTGGGATGAAGTGATTTTGTGAATTGATTTCACTTCAGTTTTGAAAGATGAAGAAGAAGAAGAAGAAGGGGAGTAGATGCTAGAGAGTGAAGACGAAGCCATGAATTCATACACACCCAATTATGAGAAATGTAGAAAATCTGAGCGATATATACGAGGAGAGAGAGAGAGAGAGATCAAGAATCCATCGAAGGAGTTGTTGAACTGAGTTGAAAAGAAAGGTGCTTTTGGTTTATTTGGCTCTTGGAAAGTTAAGGGGCGTTCTTATGGTATTAATTTTGAGATTAATTTATTGCATTTGATTAAAATAAATTTGTATTATAGTAACTAATTTCAAAATTAGTATCCTGAAATTAAAATATTATTTTTATTTTATGGGGATGAGATAATAATTTCGGCACTCAAAATAACTTATCTTCTAATCAAACGACCCATATTGATATGATGCAACTACACGGGCCACAAAGTTAAAGAGAATGATTGAAAAATATATGATCTAAAATAAGATATAAATATTTGTTAGAAATTATTTCATTAAAATAATAAGAAGTTTAATTAAATTATACATTTTAAATGTAGGAAAATGGAGTACTATTTAATTTTAAACATGCTAAAAATAAAAATACATCACATAGAGGGAAAGCTATTTGACGTTCATTGTTGGTTGATATTTATTTTTGTATATTGTGATAGTCATTGTTGGTTGATATTTTATTTTGTATTTAGTGAGTTGTATAAAGGATACGTGATTGTATTAAATGTAGGGTAAAACAAGAAGTTGATACTCGTGAGCTGAGATTGGTTGGGTTTTGGAGGTATTGTACTATTTTGTGGTAGTCCAATGATGTGGGTCGGGTTCCTTGGATATTCTTCCTCATTATTGTTTGATTCGTACGGTTCTCACACTAGCACAAATATCATGCCTCTTCTAATTTTTTTTATTTTCGATTTCCCACCCGATGTCCAATATTTGTATCGAGGTTCGATTAAATTTGAATTTACACCAAAAAGTCTCACATTGGGGGAGGGGGAATATAAGGCTCTCTAACAAAGGTTGTCAATACCTAGGGCTCAAACCCTAAGACCTCTAGTTAAGGATGAAGAGTATTTACCACTTCATCGCAACTCTTAATGGTGTAGGGGAAGCAATTGTCATTGCAGAATGTGCTTCAATTGAGTTTCAATGAAAAGCAACTAGTGATGTGCATAATTTGGTAAATACTGAATTATCATATCGAAATCGAAAATTTTGATATTTGGTATTCAGTATTTTGGTATTTGATATGGTATTTGGTTTAAGTTTTAAAAAAAATTGGTATTAGGTATGATATTTGGTATTTTAAAATAAAATAACAAAACACTAATACCGTACCGAAATATATATTATATTATTAATCATAACATAAATATTAAAATTCTAACATTTTACTTTCCTTTATTCTCAAAATTTATCAATTAATTCTAAGCAAGTAACAAGATGTTTCCAATGATCAAATTTATTCCTTTATGTACAATTTTCTCTCTATGGGTTGATACTTACTAGTTTTGGACAAAATCTTTATCAACCAATATTTTTATTTTTGTACTTTTGAGTACTTTAATTAAGAATATTACAGTCTGTGGATTTATGCACTAGTTAGTATTCAACCCGAAGTTACCGAACCGAATAAATCAAGATCGAATGGAGAAAAATCAAACCATACCAGATTTAATGAGGTACGGTATTGATATAACATTTTAAGAAACCGAATATTAAAAATATCAAACCAAAATATTTAAGTATTGTACCGTACCAACCGACGAACATCTGTTGCCAGAACATAAATAGCAGGTGAGAGAGAGGAGTAACTATTCCAATTGTTCAGTTTGCATTATGGGCCACATCCATTCAATTTATTCTGTAAAAATTGCATTGGGCGCCCTATTTGGTCGCCCTTTTAACTTATAATCATTTTGTTTTTGCATCCATACCTATTTTTTTGTTAAAAGCATTTTAAAAAGACGATTTTGTCCGTCAGGACTATTGACAAAACTGTAGGCTGCAGGACAAAACTTCAGCATGTGTTTGGTATGAAGTTTTAGCAAATGAACTAAATAACTTCAACATGCATTAGAAAAAACTCATTAGAAAACTACATACTGGAAGACAAAAACTTAAGTATTTTTAGTATGAAGTTTTAGCAAATGGACAAAAAAACTTCAGCTTGTTTAGGTTGAAGTTCGGAGAAAACTCATGAAAAAGCTGTAGACTGCAGGACAAAACTTCAGCATGTTCTGGTGTGAAATTTTAGCAAAGCAAATGAACTAAAAAACTTAAGCATGTTTGGTCTGAAGTTTTACCAAATGAACTAAAAAACTTCAGATTGTTTAGATTGAAGTTTCGGAGAAAACTCATGAAAAACCTGTAGACTGCAGACAAAACTTCAGCATGTTCTGGTGTGAAATTTTAGCAAAGCAAATGAACTAAAAACCTTAAACATGTTTATATTGAAGTTTCGGAGAAAACTCATGAAAAACTGTAGACTGTGGGACAAAACTTCAACATGTTCTGGTGTAAAATTTTAGCAAAGCAAATGAACTAAAAAACTTAAGCATGTTTAGTCTGGAGTTGTAGCAAATGAACAAAAAAAATTCAGCTTGGTTATATTGAAGTTTCGGAGAAAACTCATAAAAAAACTGTAGACTGCAGGACAAAATTTCAACATGTTCCAGTGTGAAATTTTAGCAAAGCAAATGAACTAAAAACTTAAGCATGTTTTGTCTGAAGTTTTAGCAAATGAACTAAATAATTTAAACATGTTTAGTCTGAAGTTTTAGCAAATGAACTAAAAACTTAAGCATGTTTAGTCTGAAGTTTTAGCAAATAAACCAAATAACTTAAGCATGTTTAGTCTGAAACTTTAACAAATGAACTAAATAACTTAAGCATGTTTAGTCTGAAGTTTTAGCAAATGAACAAAATAACTTAAGCATGTTTAGTCTGAAATTTTAGCAAATAAAGTTTGTGATATTATTTCAATTGTAGTCCCATCTTATTGACATACTATTTTATTCCGACAAGAATCAACTATTTTGAATTGGTATAAAATGCAGACTCTTCGTTTTTCCTTTTTGACCAGGTGATTGTGTATGTCTTTACGTGAACCTAGATGTTGTATTTGCTTTCATGCGTCCTAAAATAGCGTTTTATTTCTACCTAAAATTTTAGGAGTACTGAGAAAAAGAAGACGAAATAATTGAATATGACATACCCCTTCCTTAAATTAAATGTACATATTAAAAGAAGCATGATAATTAACTATCTCTCAAAAGGAAAAACAAGTAAGCTTCCTTAGTACTAACATTTTATTGCACGAAATTTACAGGATAATTCGTGTCTCGCCATTAGTCAACATCCACCAATCTATGGTTTCACAACTAAGAAAAATATTAAATGCTCGTTAATTACATAATTGTTTAAATATTGCATTGTCAACTCAATTGAGAAAACATATTTCTTTGGTTCTTTGAAATAACCAAAATAACTTAATTTAAAAATCTTACTACTACTGATAAATTATTTCTCTAAAATGCATGCTTTTGGGTCACTTAATCAAAATAGAAGAATAAGAGTTAAGCCCAAAATTGGTCACCTTTGATAATCCGGTGAGACAAACATGAATTTTTATCTTCCTTTACTAAATATGAAACTTATTTATCATCTCTAATCAAGTTTTAATTTAATTACATGAGCATATACAATTTATCAATTATATACAAATTAGTATTAATGAGTATCCCTCTGTATTATAAATTGAATTGGGAATCAATTATATCCCCATCAATCTCTCTCTGTGTCTCTTTCTCTCTCTCCGTCTCTCTTTCTCTCTCTCCTCTTTATCTTTCTTTCTTCTATTCTCCGTTCTTTCCCCAATTTTTCTTCCTTCATTTTCTATGCTTTTTATATTCTCTTTTAATAAATGAATTTCAATTGTATTAATATAAAGTTTTAACCTCGCACTTTTCTTTCATGTTGCACAATTGGTGTCCGAATTGAAATTGTCAATCAATATATCATGAAGGTGTTTGATTCTCCACTTTGAAAACCATTAAAAAGTTTCGAAGGTTTGAAGTATGTTGGATCAAGAAGCTGAATGGTTTTGAAGATTGACAAAGGAACTCAGAGTTGAACCAGGTCCATCACTGGAGACATAGACACATGCAGAGTTGAGGGCACATGAAGTGCACAAGCAGGAGATAAACGAAATCTGTGATCTAAAGAGATATCTCCTGATCGAAAAGATTGCAAATTGATAAGGAGATGGACTCCTTATTCAGTAAGAACAGAATCAAGATAAGGGAGGATTTAGGGAGCTGAGATCAACTAGAACTCTTTCACCAAGGAAGAGCAGCATCCGAATTCTAGTGAATCTCTTTTTCTACTAATCCTACATATTGTTAAGTGTTCTTATTGTACAGGTACGCAAAAACGCAGAAGCAAAACAAGAATTGAGAACAAAATTACCAAAGCAATTTTGCAAGCAGTTCGTGTGAGAATTAAGTGTGCGACTCTGAAGCTACTTGAACCATCTAGAAGAACCAGTTCCATCTGTTGTCGTTTAGTCTAGTTTATTTGTAGTAGGTGATTACGACTTGTACCTTTCAGCTTTATCTAGAAGCAATTGTAATAGGTACTGAGTGTTCAAGTTATAGCTAACTTGAAGTTTGTCGCAAATAGCTAGAGGCTAGTTTGCCACAAAGGGATTAGAGGTAGTCCTTAGGTTTACCAAAGAGTTTATTTTGTAAATATTGTTTGGCTCAGTGATTTAGTGAAGTGTTTGGGAAAATCCTACTGAGAAGTAGGTCGTGGTTTTTTCACCTTTTGAGCCAGGTGTTTTCCACGTAAAATTATTGTGTTCTTTAATTTCTGTATTTATTATTCCGCAAACTGTAGAAGTTGGGACACATAGAAGAACCTGGTTCTTCTATAACTAGTGCACGCAAAAATTGGACACCACACAAATCACCCCCCCCTCCCCCTCTTGTGTGGTATAGACGTTTAGAACATCAATTGGTATCGGAGCGGGTAATCCTAAAACCTTAGGAAAAGATCAATATGAGTGCACCACCTGGGAACTGGGAAGGACAATCAACTGCTAGGCCACCACTCTTCAATGGACTGTACTACTCCTGGTGGAAGAACAAGAAGAATGATCACTTAATTGAGAAGACTATAAACTATGGGACATAGTCACTGACGGTCCTTTGGCCACCATGAAAAAGACTGCTGAAGGAGTAGATGTGCCAGAGACAAGAGCTGACTACACTGCTGAAGACTTAAGAAAATGGGAAAATAATGCCAAGGCCAAGAAGTGGCTTGTGTGTGGACTTGGTCCAGATGAGTACAACGGGATTCAGAGCTGCACTGCTGCGAAGGAAATTTGGGACACTTTGCAAGTGGCTCATGAAGGAACTGCACAAGTGAAAATATCCAGAGGTACATTACTATATTATCAATATGCGAATTTCTCTATGGAGGAAGGAGATACCATCCAAGAGATGTACACTAGGTTCACTACTTTGACAAATGAACTAAAATCTCTTGGAAAGACTATCCTTGAAGAAGACAAGGTTGAAAAGATTTTAACAAGGGTTTTCTCAATCTCTTGGTAGAGTAATATCACTGCTATTTAGGAATCCAAGAACATGACAACCCTCAGGTTGGATGAGCTAATTGGAAATCTCACTGCTTATGAACTTAGAAGGCAGACAATGAAGATGGATGCTCCCAAGAAGGAAAGAAGTCTGGCACTGAGAATCAATGAGGGAGCAGAACTGAAGTAAGATGAAATGTCTATGATCACCAAGGAATTCAGAAACTATCTCATTAGGAAAAAGGGCATCTTAAGGTGGAAACTACAACAAGGCAAAGGCACCAGAAAAACCCACCAACGAGGGATGCTACAAATGTGGAAAAACTGATTATCACATCAAGAATTGTCCTCAGTGGGAAGTTGAATAGAAAAGGGAAAAATCTGAACGAAGGAACCGGGAGAAGGAACTGGTTCATCCCAAGAAAAACAAAACATCAACAAAAGCTATGGTTGCTATTTGGGGAGAAAGTTCAGATGAAGAATCAGATGATGAAGATGGAGATGAACAAGCACTCATGGAAATTGGTGAATCAGATGAGGAATCATATAAGGAATCAGAGGTAAGTATATCTCATCTAAAAAAACAAGATTAAGTTCTTATCTAAAGAAAAACTCTCTGAATTGTTACTTGAGTTCATTGATGATTCTGAAGAAATAAATAAAGAGAAGGAACATTTGTCTAAATAGTGTGTAATGTTAAAAGCAAAGTGTAAGAACCTGGAACTCAGAGTAAGTGAATCTGTGAGTGAAAACACTGCTCTGAAGAACCAGGTTCATCCACTTGAAACAAATGTCCTAGAGTTAAAATCTGAAAATTTAGAACTGAAACTAGGAACCAGTAAGAAGATAGCTGACAACTCTCAACTCATCTTAGAAGAAAATGTAGGCAGACTAAAGGATGAGTTGTATAAGAAAGATGAACAGATAAGAGTGTTGAAGGAGGAACTTGGTAAGGTTAAGCATGAACTGGACAGAACATGCAAATGGAATAAACCCTCTGACGCTTTAACATGGCTACAGGAAAATCACAGTAGCAACAGAAGAGGACTTGGCTTTGGGAGTCAACTACCTAAATAGAATCCCAAAAGCAAGTACCTCACACTTCCTGAGAACAAAATTTGTACCCACTGTGGTAAGACTGGTCACTACAAAATTGAATGCAATGCAAAAGAGCAGGCCAGTCAAAAGAATAAAAGTTTTGTTCGAAAGAAAAATTGGTTACCAAATTGGGCTAAAAGGAACTTAATTAATCCTTTTTCTTATAGAAAGGGACCCAAACTAGTTTGGGTTCCTAAGACTAACACCTGATTTCCTTTTGTAGGTTCAAGTGAAAGGGAGTAGTCAAATATGGTACATGGATAGTGGCTGCTCAAAACACATGACTGGAAACAAGGAACAATTCCTTTCACTTGAGAACCTCAAAGGAGGAAATGTATCCTTTGGAAATGGAAAGAAAAGTGAAATCATTGGGGTTGGTAAGATAGGTAAGGATGACACATGTTCCATTGAGAACGTTTACTTGATAGATGGCTTGAAATATAGCCTGATCAGTGTGTCATAATTGTGTGACAGAGGTAACTTGGTTGCATTCACTTCTATAAAATGCTTTGTAATTAACATGTTTAAGTATGCTGGACAGTGATCCCCTCTTTTGGCACAAAAGACTTGGCCATGCTAGTCTAAATCAACTCAACAAATTAGTCTCCAAAGACTTAGTGATAGGACTCCCTAACATTAAGTTCAAGGAAGATAAAGTTTGTGAGGCTTGTGCAAGGGGGAAGCAAGTAAGATCATCTTTCAAAAGCAAGAAAATGGTAAGTACCACCAGGACGATGGAACTGTTCTATATGGACCTATGTGGTTCTATGAGAACATTAAGCAGATGTGGTAAGAAATATGTAATGGTGCTTGTTGATGACTATTCTAGATTTACCTGGACATTGTTTCTAACATCTAAAGATGAAGCATTTGACATGTTTACTTCTTTTGTTAGAAAAATACAGAAACAATTAGGAAATCAACTTGCATCAATTAGGTCTGATCATGACACTGAATTTGAAAATGCCAAATTTTCTGAATTTTGTGATGAGCATGGCATGTATCATAATTTTCCTGCCCCTAGAACTCCACAACAAAATGGAGTGGTTGAAAGAAAGAATAGGACACTTGAAGATATGGCCAGGACCATACTTCTTTCTAGTAAACTACCTCATAGCTTCTGGGCAGAAGCTATAAACACTGCATGTTATATCATAAATAAGTGCATGACTAGACCACGTGTAGAGAAGACTCCCAATGAGTTACTTAAAAGGAGAAAGCCCAATATATCCCATCTTAGGGCTTTTGGCTGTAAGTGCTTTGTGCACAACAATGGCAAGGACTCCCTATGTAAGTTTGATCCCAGAAGTGATGAGGGAGTATTCTTCACATAGTAAGGCTTATAAAGTGTATAACAAAAGAACTATGTGTGTTGAAGAAAGTGTGCATATTGTTTTTGATGAAACTAACATTCTCTTTGAGAGACAGGAATAAGAAGATGAAGAAATTGGGTTGGTCAGAAACTCAGACCAAACTGGAGCAACACTGGAGGAAGGAACGGGTGATGGAACAGGTTCATACATCCCAGGCAACGTTCCATGGGGAACTGAACAACAAACTAATTTTCAAACCTCATTGGAACCAGTCCCTGATCCTGTTCCTCAGAAACAAAACATTGTAGGATCTTCAAGCAATAACCAGTTGGTTGTAAAACCACACAGATATCAAAGTTCTCACCCTATTGAGAACATTATAAACTGATCCAACATCTGGAATCAGAACCAGATCCTCTTTGAAAAATCTATGTTCGATTGATGCTTTTCTATCCTTGATTGAACCTAAAAATATTGTTGAAGCTTTGCAGGATGCAGATTGGGTAAATGCAATGCAAGAAGAACTCAACCAGTTTGAAAGGAGTCAAGTTTGGCATCTGGTACCTAGACCATTTGATAGATCAGTGATTGGCACAAAATGGGTATTCAGAAACAAACTTGATGAGGATGGAACAATCACAAGAAACAAGGCAAGATTGGTGGTTCAAGGATATGGTCAGGAGGAAGGCATAGACTATGATGAAACCTTTGCTCATGTGGCAAGGTTGGAAGCAATTAGGCTCCCTATAGACTTTGTTGCTTACATGGAATTCACCCTTCGCCAGATTGATGTCAAGAGTGCATTCTTGAATGGCTATCTCAAGGAAGAAGTGTTTGTAAAGCAACCTCCGGGGTTTGAAAACAAGGAGAATCATGATCACGTGTACAAACTTGACAAAGCAATGTATGGACTCAAGCAAGCTCCAAGGGCATGGTATGAAAGGCTATCAAAATTCCTGGTTGAACATGACTACAAGAGAGGTAAAATTGATCGCACTTTATTCTTGAAGGAAAAATGTAAATATCTCTTGGTAGTGCAGATATATGTAGATGACATAATCTTTGGGGCAACTTCTGAAAAGCTAAGTAAAGAATTTGATAAACTAATAGGGAGTGAATTTGAAATGAGCATGATGGGTGAGCTTAATTTCTTTTTAGGCTTACAAATTAAACAGAATTCAAATGGAACTATGATCCATCAGCAAAAATATGTGAAAGAGTTGCTTAAAAGATTTAAAATGGAAGACTCAAAAGAAATTGATACCCCTATTGCAACAACCACAAAACTAGATGTAGATGAACCTGGTTCATCTGTCGATCAAAAGTTGTATAGAGGGATGATTGGGTCATTGTTGTATCTTACTGCTAGTAAACCTGACATTATTTTCAGCGTAGGGCTTTGTGCAAGATTTCATGCTAATCCAAAGGAATCACGCTTAACTGCAGTGAAGAGAATCTTGAGATACCTTAAAGGCACCACTGACCTCTGTCTTTGGTATCCTAAAGATAGTAATTTTGATCTTGTGGGATATGTTGATGTTGACTATGCAGGCTTTTTGGTAGATAGAAAGAGCAGCTCAGGTATGGCACACTTTCTGGGCTCATGTCTTGTGTCTTGGGCCACAAAGAAGCAGAATTCTGTAGCTCTATCTACTGCTGAGACTGAGTATGTGGTTGCAACCTTATGTTGTGCTAAGTTATTATGGATTAAACAACAATTGTTAGATTTTGGTATAGAGGTTGGTTGTATCCCTATCTTTTGTGACAACACTAGTGCCATCAGTATGACAAAGAACCCCATTCATTATAAAAGAACAAAGCGCATAGATGTTAGACACCAATTCTTAAGAGACAACTATGACAATGGAATGATCTCTATTGAATTCTGTGCTACTGATAAACAGATTGCTAACATCTTTACTAAAGCACTAAGTAGAGAGTATTTTGAAAGGAACAAGTTAGAGTTATGGATGATTAAGATCACCTAACTGAACCAGTTCAAAATAAAAATGAATAAAAAAAACTTTGGCTAGGAATTCTGAAATTTGTGTTAATAATCAGAATAATCATTGCTCAGTCTCATGCTATAAACAACATACTCTCTTGCCATGTGTTAATATGACTCCTTGATTACTAATGCTGGTTTTCTATTTTTTGAAAATTGAGGCTTAATCAAGAGATTCTTACAGGATGAACCTGGTTCATCAATGTTGGTTCATCTGACAGACGAGGTATGTGTTCTCCACTATACACATCTTGAAATATTAATAGTTCATCATGAGCAGAACTCTATCTAAAACAAGTTATTTTCAAAATCTAGTCTTTATCCTAAATTTGAACATGTTCCGTCTACCCAAAAGAGTCCAATCGAATTAAAGAGCCTAGATTATAGGGTACCATAACCGTCCCTTTTAACTGACACTTTTGAACCGATTAAATTTCTTCTTGACCCAAAATTACACTTGTTGTGTATTAATTACCCATTCCTTTTAAAAACCCATTATCATCACTTCTCTAAATCATCATTTACTTCTCCTCCTCAAGTCATAACCATCGAAACCCTTTCAACCTTCAACTCAAACAACTTGCTCCTAGTCTACTTCCTTTCTTCAACAAAAATCATCAGAATGGCTAATACTCCACCACTCGCTTCATCCTCCTCCACCACACTTGACTGAAGTATCACACTCGAAGATACTGGTTCCACCCCATTTCAATCAAATTCTTCCACCCCATCTCATTCCCATCCCACCACCCCTCAATACAATCATGTTTCGTCTCCTCCAATCACCTTCGTTGCTCAACCAAGCCCTAATACGGAACCTAGGAGAAGGCGAGTCAAAATGCTGGCCAGGAAAATAGTAGCCACTGGCTCTCTAGCTAAGAAATTGAATGCTAAGCTTCAAGCCAGCCAGGCTCAAGAATCAGAGAACTCCAATGACTCCTTCAAGTCAGCAACTGAGGGGGAAGCAACTGGTTCATATGATTCTGAACATGTATCATCAATACCTAAAACTGGGTATGAGCCTGAATCCGTAATTTCTGAAAATAGGTTTGTTCTGATTGGGTCTGTGGTGGATGTGGAAGTACCTGATAAGCGACGAAGAGGTGGTAAAAATAAAATTGTGAAAGAAAACGAGAGAGAGGGAGAAGGAAGTACTGTGAGGGAAACAGGGGTAGAAGTTACTCCATTGGCAATTTGTGGTACTACACCAGTGATAGTTGAAGAAGGATCCAAGGACTTAGGGGGAAGTAACTCAGGAAAGGATGATGAGGGGTTAGAAAATCTTTAACATGCTACTGATGAACCTGGTTCATCCATTGAGGAAACCTTAGCTGACCTTATGAGAAAATTAGGGGAGACTTATAAACCCAAGAAGAAGAGGACACCAAAGGCTAGGAAGGCTGAAACTCCAGTGGCGAGTAAGAAGAGAAAAGCCACTCCCTCTTTTGAACCCCCTATTTTAAGAGGAAGAACTACAAGAAGCGCAATTAGGTAGAGTGAAGAGGAGTTGCAGCAGGCTTTGAAGGAGAGTAAGAGAAAGAGAGTTGAAAAAGGGAAGGCAAAAGTGTTTGAGCGTGTAGAGACTGTTGAGGTTGAGGAGATGGCCCCGGTACATCAAGAAGAACAAATGGTAGATGTTGAGGTTCAGACACCCAAACCAAAGAAAGCCAGGACTTCTTCCAAGAAGTCTGCATCTGTGTCTGCTACACCCTCAACTGTTGCAAAGAGGACTAGGTCTACCCTGAAATCAAAGAAGGTTCAGATTGATGAAAAGGATGATTGGAGTGGTGAAGAGGCAGAGGAGTCTGGTGGAGAGAAAGACAATTTGACCAAATTAGGGAAGCGTATTATTCTAAAAGGAAGGTTGTTGAAGGATCTGGAGAATCTGGCATGGTCTACCTATTGGATACGCTGGAAGTGCAGGGCTGGAAGGACATGGTCCTTCAGTTAGATGGCAGGCTGGCCAGGAGTGAGATTATAGAGTTCATGGATAATGCTGAAGTCAATGATGACAGGGTCTCTAGTCAGGTAAAGGGGACCAAAATCACCTTTGATGCCATAGAACTGGGTGAGATACTTGGGATTCCATCTGAAGGTTATGATGATTATACAATGTAGAAGTGGCCCAGCCTGGATGGTCTTCTTTCTGCACTGCAAATTACCAAGAGGTTCAGTGACAATGCTGAAGAGGTAAAACCTAGGGCAGTTTACAAAAGCGAGATGAAGCCCCCTCACAAGGTGGTGTTTGAATTCATCAACAAATGCGTATTGCCCAGGCAGGAGAGAAGGCACATAGCAAACTACATGGACTTAACCCTCATGGAGTGCCTAGACAGTGGAAATCAAATCAACTGGCCTTACTTCATCATTCAGCTACTGGATAGGGTGGTCAATGGTTCCAAGGCCCATGCTATCCCATAGGGTTTCATCCTCACGACTGTGCTAGCTCACTTCAAAGTGCCCCTGAAGAAGGCAGAAATGGCCACTGTCAAGGACCATTTTGGCAAGAACACACTTCTGGCATGCGACTATATTGTGAATGTTCCTGACAATGAACCTGGTTCATCCAGAAAAATGCATGTGAACAGCAAAGTCAGGGCTCTTGTGCAGGAAGGTGAGGCTAAGGATGCTGATATTCTTAGGCTGAAGAATCGCCTTTCAGAGGTTGAAGCTGAGACAGATGCTCTCAAAACTGAGCTTACCAAAGAGAAAGAGAAGAATGAGGGGATTCTTCAGAATATTATGTCTCTTCTCCAAGCACAGAACCCAGCCTCCATCCCTTCCCAACCTTAGTTGTCCAGTGACCTGTCTTCAAATCTCTATGACCCAGATTCAGGATTTTTTTGTTGTTTTCTTTTGCTCATGGTAGTAACTATTTTTATTTATTTGTGTGGATGGTGGTTGAACTATGCTTCTATCAATGAATTTTGTTGTTTCTGCTATTATCTTTGTCTCAATTTCTTTGATAGTTTGCATTCTTGGTTCACTATTGATGATTAATCCATGTTTGCACTTGCAGTTGCCCCTATGGCCATGAGTAGTTCTTATAAATATGGTAATTCTGACATTTTGCAACTTTTCGATGATGCCAAAAGGGGGAAGATATGCCATATTTTGAATATGTGATATTTATAACCTAATGAACCTGGTTCTTTATGATAAATGCTTAATACTCTAAAAAGTGTTAATGTTGGATTAAAGTGGTTACAGGCCTAAGCACAGAGTTTGCCATCATAAAAAAGGGGAATTTGTTGGATCAAGAAGTTGAATGGTTTTGAAGATTGACAAAGGAACTCAGAGTTGAACCATGTCCATCATTGGAGACATTGACACATGCAGAGTTGAGGCCACGTGAGGTGCACAAGCAGGAGATAAACGAAATCTGTGATTTAAAGAGATATCTCCTAATCGAAAAGATTGCAAATTGATAAGGAGATGGACTCCTTATTCAGTAAGAACAGAATCAAGATAAGGGAGGATTTAGGGAGCTGAGATCAACTAGAACTCTTCCACCAAGGAAGAGTAGCATCTGAATTCTAGTGAATCTCTTTGTCTACTAATCTTACATATTGTTAAGTGTTCTTATTGTACAGGTACGCAAAAACGCAGAAGCAAAACAAGAATTGAGAGCAAAATTACCAAAGCAATTTTGCAAGCAGTTCGTGTAAGAATTAAGTGTGCGACTCTGAAGCTACTTGAACCAGCTAGAAGAACCAGTTCCATCTGTTGTCGTTTAGTCTAGTTTATTTGTAGTAGGTGATTACGACTTGTACCTTTCAGCTTTATCTAGAAGCAATTGTAATAGGTACTGAGTGTTCAAGTTATAACTAACTTGAAGTTTGTCGCAAATAGCTAGAGGTTAGTTTGCCACAAAGGGATTAGAGGTAGTCCTTAGGTTTACAAAAGAGTTTATTTTGTAAAATTTTATTTAAGTTGTATTATGCTGTAATTATTATTTTTTATTTGAATGTTGTATGAAAGTTGTAAAATAGTTGTATAATATATAAATAATTTTATGAAATTTTTATTTAAGTTATAAATACTATATTTTTACATAAAGTTATACATACGTATCAAAATTATTTTAAGAGATGAAGTTTTGATTGGAATGACACACGGAAGAAGAACACGCCACTTAATAAATATATACTAAATACATACAAACGACATATTGTATAAAATTTGTATGAAAATTGTAGTTAAGTTGTATGTGTCACACCCCTTTTCTAACCCCAAAAAGATATATGTGTTATGGATTATGGGTTAAAGAGTTTTTCCAATTAAAGTGACAAATTTTGAGTAGGGATTATTTTATTTACAAAGTCGCCACTTAGAATTGATTTTTTCGGTGTTCCAAGTCACCATTTATTTAAATCTCTAATCAAAGAAAAGTTTGACTCTATTTTTATCGATGCGCGAAAATAAAGTTCGGGTAAGGAATTTTGTTGACAGGGGAGAAGGTGTAAGGCATTCTCCGAGTCTCGTGGTCCTAGCACGGTCGATTTAAGACTTGACTTGAATTAATTTTGGACAAACTGTGATTTATATGACTTTCATGTTTTTCCTATCCGCTTTTATTCCTTGATTATTAGAATTATTAAAATAAAATAATTTGGATAATATTACGTTCTCACAACCACGTTACACAAATGAATGCGTGATCGAACAACAAAATTAGTTAACTTATCATAATTGCGCATCGCAACCGAATCCCAAATCATGACAATCAATTATTTGTAGTACTTGTGAGAAATTACTACATTTGAGATTATTATTTTTTTGAAAATTATTAAAAGTCAATTTATCGCGCTACGCAAGTGAATCCGCGATTTTAGCAAAGGATTAACTAAAACTAACGGGTATGGTATGAGGTTATTTAATTAATTTATTGAATGTTAAACATCACGCTACGAAAGTGATTCTGTGAAGTCAAAGCGCGCCTACTAATTGCCTAGCATTTAGGAGGTGATTAAATTATTCTAATTAGTTAAATAATAAATAAAATAAACTGATTTGAATTTATTATTTGGAGAAAACACTGCACACGAGTTTGGACCAACTTTATTCATTTTGAGGAAATAGGCCACCTTCTTATTAAAAGAGAAGTAACCCTCAACTAAATAAAAGAGTGGGACAACTATGGGCCACCAACTTATAATTCAAAACCAAACCCATGTATATGGAAGGTCTAACGTGGCCCCCTTTATATTAAATCTAATTTCATTTGTGCACACTAATCCCTACCCTCAACAAGAGTACTCAGTGGCCTCTTAATTTTTAACTAAATTTGGTCACAACCCATATGTCTAATTAAATCCAAGACATTCACTTGGATAAAATAACTATCTTCTGTCATTCAAATACTAACAAACACTCTAAATTAATAACAAACTCTTTTTTTATTTTTTTATTTAACAATTATAAAGTGGAATGATGAAAACTTCTAAATTCTCACTTTTGCTTAAACTGGCACAATAGAAAGAAATAGGCAAATGGGTTGTCTCCTTTAATAAAATAGCTTCATAATTCAAAAAGGGACTTTATTAATGCAAAAGGGATATAATGATAGCAAAGACTCAAACAACCTACCAGTATATTGGAACTCCAAAATTTAAAAGAAGCAAGAGAAAAATATTCACCCACTATGGTAGCTTATCTTTCCAATAACTAAATAAGACTACAAAGTTGTAACGACCCGCCCGCTCGTTTTGAGCTCTAGCTCGTCGTTCAGCAGTTTGAGGCCATGAGCAGCTTCATTTCAGGTATTATGACTCGTAGGCGTGGTCAGAGTTGAACTTCGGGAAGTTTGGAGTCAATTTGGAAAAAAAATTTTCATTTCAGAAATCTTAAGTTGGAAGAATTGACTAAGATTGGATTTTTGAGTAAATGTAACGACCCGGTCTGTCGTTACGTAAAACCTGCATTATAATTGTTGTTATTGACTTGTTATAGATTGGTTATGTTGTATTTGATGTATTACAGTTGATAGGCTTGAAATCGAATGGTTGTAGTGAGAGTTCAGTCAATTAGCCTTTAAAAATAGCCTTAAAATGAGAAAAGTCAACTAAGAGTTGACTTATTGGTAAATGATCTCGGAATGCGAATTTTATGGCTCGGATAGCTTAGTTAGGTGATTTGGGACTTAGGAGTATGTTCAGAATAATTTTGTGATGTCCGGTGTAGAGTTAAGCTTGAATCGACGAAGTTAGTTTTTGGGTGATTTCCGTTCGGCAGTGGAAAATAGGCTATCGGGGTTGGAATGGAATTTCGAAAGTTGGAACAAGTTCGTAATGTCATTTTGGACTTGTCTGTAAAATTTCATGTCAATCGGAGTTGATTTGGATAGTTTCGGCATCATTGGTGGATTTTGGAAATATCAAAGTTCTTAGGCTTGAATCCGATGTGAATTTGGTGTTTTGATGTTAGTTTTGGTGTTTTGAGAATGCAAATAAGTTTGAATGATCATATGTGACGTGTTGGTAGGTTTGGTTGAGGTCCCCAGGGGCTCGGTATTGATTTCGGGTGATTAATGGACTCGTTTAGAATTGAAAACACTGTTGATTTTCTGATGTTTCTGCACAAGTGTTTTACCCAATGCGAACGCGAAGGTAGGCTCGCGTTCGCATAGAGAAAATTATGGGAGCTGGGGGAATTTGTCTATGCGTTCGCGACCAGGCAGGTGCGAACGCGGAGAAGAAGCAGGTCATTCTTCGCGGACGCGGGCTAGAGGGTGCGTTCGCGGAGAGTTAAGGGCAGCGGAGGGACCCATGTCCATTTGACCTGTGCGTTCGCGAGGGGGTTGACCACGTTCGCGGAGGGTTGACCGGCCTGGGCATCGCGTTCGCACCCAGGTAAGTGCGTTCGCGAAGAGTTAATTGAAGCCTGGGGATTTTGTTCTTCGCGAACGCGAGTAGGAGGCCGCGTTCGCATAGAGTATTGACCTGGCCAGTATTTAAATATTTCCTCCGCGACTTAAACCCTCTTTTTCACCATTGTTGTACGGAAAAGAGCTCTTGGGGGCGATTTTGAAGAGGAAAATTCTTGTTCTTCATAGAGGTAAGTGTTCTAGTCATTAAAACTCGTTTATAGGTGATTATAGACCACAATCTCAACATTTAATTCATGAAAAACAGTAAAAAAAAAAGAGATTTTAGGGCTTGAGATTATGAGACCTTTAGGGGTCGATTTGAGGGGTCAAACGAACTCCGATTTTGGTGTTCTTTATATGTACGGACTCGTGAGAGGACGAAGATCACTTTTGTATAAAAAATTCTGAGTATCGGGACGCGGCCTCGGGGGTCGGGTTTTGACCGGTTTCGAATTTTTGAGTTAAATTAGATATTTTTCAATTGGAATTCGTTCCTTAAGCATATATTGATGATAAAAATCTAACTTGGTAGATTTGGAGCC
>ML282046.1:0-34825 GCA_005239495.1 Nicotiana undulata | reverse complement strand
ATTTGTAAATAAAAAAAAAAAATTCCCCAATTGCCCCTCCCCAAAAAAAACCCCCAAAAACCCCCCCCCCCCCCCCGGTCTCATTTCCGCCCTCTCATTCCTCACTCAGCCGTCTCTAAGTTATCTCATCTCTCTCTCTCTCTCTCTCTGAGACGCTCCATCCACTGAGCCCTGTCTCCCCTTCCCCTTCTCCGGTCACCTCCTCGCCGGAAACCATAGAGGTTTCACCTCTCACCAGCCTTATGGCTCCATCCTTTGCACTTGTGTCACCGTTTGAGGCTCTCAAGTGAACTGGAGGCGGTTCAACTCACCTCTCTGGTCTCATGCCATCTTTCCGGCCATCTATGGTCGTTCGAGTAAGATCTTTGCACCCTCATGTTAAAACCGGTGTGACTTTGAGCTTTCTTCTTCCTCTTTGGGTTTTCTTTGGAAACCCTAACTTTAAAATCTTCCGATCTTTCTAGATCTGTAACAGATATATGGGTATTTTGAGGTTTTTACATGTTTTCTTCAAAAAATCTCATGTTTTAAGAACGATTTCTTCACTTTCAAAACTAGGGTTTCTTAACCCTTTTCAAAAATGGTTCTTCTCCTAATTTTCTATGATTATTCTGTGGTTTTCACTATGTTTTTATAATTTACTCATGCTTTTCTTATTATTTGATTTATTATGCTAAAAGCCCTAATTTTTTAGGTTGTCTTCGATAATATGTTCGATTAATCTGCGTGTATATGCGTTTTCATGAACATTATGTGCTTTTGTACCCTATATTTGCTTGTTAGGATTTCTTGTTTGATCATTTCTGCTTATCATATATGTTCCTCTTATTCTCATAAATTCCTGTTAATTCATACTACGCTTTATTTTGAATCCCTGGTTTATATGATTATTTTACCCTATTTTGCTTACTCCTGCTTATATTATATTGGCTCTGTTCATTTGTGATACTTCCCTTTGGTTAGTATTATGGAATCCCTTATTCCATGCGATTGGTATACTCTGTTCATTACTGATTTCAACCCCCAAAATATTCTTCTCCTTATTTTGTGTTTGATTATGTTGTTTCTTAATTATTCCTTAATTAGCATCTACTGAACCTAGTCCCTATTACATGATGTGTACTTGTACTATGCTAGAATTATTTTCCTTATATGTTATACCCAGCCTCATATGGTTTCCTTCCTTATTTAGTACTTTTTTATTACCGTTTGAGTGTTAACTCCTTAATTAAAGGAAGCTCTTATTGATTTCCAGAATTATATTATGTTTTTGCCTTATTTTCATATACAAATATGCTGTCAATTATTAATATACACTTTCCTTAATTTTACACTCTGTATTTAGTCCTAATTGTAGGCCATATACTTTTACTACTCCTATTATGATTAAACCAGCTTTTCAATTGATTCTCTTTCCTTATTTATCAATGTTGTATCCGTTTGAGTATGACTCCCTAATTAAAGGAAGTCCTTTTACCAATTTGATTCTAACTGATTGTTTACTCCCATAATTACTGTTGAAACTATTATTTTACCATATTCTCTACTCATTTTCAAAAGTATAAAGACCCCAGTCTTTCATTAGCATAAGACACAAACAATACATTGTTCTGAACTCTCTCACGCGCATACATATTCTCTCTTGTTATTCTTGCTGGTTATTTGCTATTCTTAGTCAGCTGCAAGCCAAGACTGAGTGATTATACACTCTACTGCTCCTCATTCTGCACTTATTCTCCCCTTTAACTGGTATGTTTTCAGTTTAACTTAAAGCCTCCAAAACAATATATTTCTGTTTGTATTGCAATTCCTTTTGTTTTTACTATGCTTTTACTTGTGGTTCTGTTGTCTACCTTGCAAATTAGCATGCCTATTTGTGATTTTACCAATGTGGTTATCCCTTCCCTTTAGTTGCAGCATGTTTACTGCCTTTCGTATGTTTCACTATGGCCCTGCCTTACCCCTGATTCCCAGCACACTACAAGCATGCATTATATGTCATTTAGTTACTATGTAATCTTGAATACATGCTATACTCATGAATCCTCCCCCTGAACCTATATGTAACTTTTTTTGTTATATGTTATCCCCCTCTTTAGCACTCCCTCAATCTGATTCTGTCAAGTTCCTGGCATGAATACTTTTGTGACCAAAGTTTTCTGTGGTTATTTAAGTTCTGTACAAGTCTGTAGTATCTTAATACTTCTCTTGTGTTAACTTGTATGTAAATCTGTTTTCATGTGTGGCATACTTGTCCTCAATCCCTTCTTCCATGTTTGTGACTGTTTCCTTGTACTATGTATGCTATTTTGGTTCTGAGTTGCTGATTGTCCTACTCCCTCTCTTTTCAAACTATTTTTTTTCACTAATGCAAATTCTCCTGTTGTTTCCAAAACCTATTTTCAAATAAGCTATTTTCAGAAACTGTTTTTCAACTCGACTCTTATCAAAACTATGTCAAGCACTTACTCAATATGGTTATCACAATCTGTGTGTGAGCACTGCCCGGGATCTCTTGAGATCCTTAGGGAACTCGATACACCTGGATTGTGTGAAAGGCTGTGAATACCAATGGCATTGACAAACTCTGGAGATTTTAGGCCTATCAGTAGGCTCCCTATAGTATAACTTCTTCTTTTCTTATTTCAGCTATGTAATTTGTGCAAATGGTCTGTAATAGTTATTGTAAATAACTCTTTGGGGATGGATAGTGAAAAGGGGAGGGGTAACTATGCATGCTTTATCTATTAGAAGGGTAGAAAACATGCTACTAGGCTTTATTCCCTATCTGTGCAGTAGGAATCATGTTTAGGCCCATCTGTTCAATTCATGCATTAGAAATCATGCCTCTTAGGTCCCATGTCTACTGCTTCAGCATGTGTATTTTACTGTCATGTCACTTATAAAATCCTGTGCTAAAATGTGCTAATAACCAACACTTTGTCATCATGTTATACGCTGCCATGTACACTTAGAGATCCTGCTTTAGGGTAAAAACAGCACTGATAAACAGATCATCTTCCACATATTCTGAAAGCATGTTCAAATGATATAATATTTATGCATTTAGAAAACTCCTGCTTGGGTTCTTCATATACATCATCTCTGTGAATTAGATTCCATGTTTAGGTTTGCATTCATACTCGTTTAAATACACCTAGTTTGACTACTGATGCACGAAAAGGAATAAAAACAACTTCACTCGGTTTCTCGCAAACAACTGGTAATAATTTTGAGTCATGAACCCCTAGAACAGCATGTTTAGGTAAATATAATTCTCCTTTAAGTAATTCTAGTAATTGATATACTGTTTCACACCTACGCAAGCCTTAGGTGATAAATTTGTTTAAAACTGGAAATCTGCTTTGTGTGTACTGCTTAATGCTCAACAGGTTTTCAAAATCAGTAGGCAAACTGATTAGGCCTTCCTGGGCTATACAACAAATCTGCTTCTCTGTTACATTCTGAATTCACCTAGATATCATGCTTTAGGATTCTGAAATTAAATGCTGCCCTTAACTGTGTTTGAGTCGTGCTGACTATTTGCATTACTTGTGGAGGTATACTTGAGCCTTCTATCTGTTTTTCTGTGATCCTATTTAAATGCAGTCCTATATGTTTTGTATGTCGCCCTAGCCTTTTTTCCTTTAAACCTGAGGGTATTCCTAGAACTCCCTTTATAGGTAGAAGTCCTAAAATCCTCCAGGACTATTAGGAAGGGACGAGTAACAGCACGCAATAGCGGTCGTTGACCAACACTCACTTTAATTACCTTTACGGGGTGGGAAGGGTAGATATGGACATGATGATCGGTGCGCTAATACCATGTGTAGCCCCTCTTTGAGGAGTGACATACCGGGTATTGCATTGATGTGATCCATATTACAAACAACCTAAGACATCCCCTATCCCCCATATGCATGTTTAGATTATAACTTCTTTAAAAACCTTACATAGTTATCAAATATTTTCAAAACTTTAGTAACACATGTGTGCTTAGACTGTGAGTCTTTCGAAACCTTTTGCTTGACTTATACATTAATTGCTTATTTTCTACTTGATTAAAATTCACAAAGTTGTTTGGTCGGGTACCACAGTTGTGGATTCTGACGGGTGTCTAACACCTTCCCCTTAGAATAATTTCAAACCCTTAACCATGTCTCTGGTTATCAAATCAATGTCTATAAATGACCCCAAATAGGTGCCCTAACGCACCTTAACTCGTTAGGTGGGGGCTCTTCAAATCCTTCTTACCCCTTTCCCAAAAGGAAACGAGTTGTCCCAATAATATCAAAAACTCTGACTAATCCGAAAGGAGAGGGAAAAGGGAGGGGGGGCGACACCGGTTGAGCCGATTTCGGATTTTTTGCTATAATTTAGTATTTTTCTTGTGGAATTGATCCCTTTAGCCTATATTAATTGTATTGTACTGCTTACATCTAGATTCCAGAAGTTTGGAGACCGATTTGAAAGGAAAAGGCATTTTGGAGTAGATTTTTGCCCGGATTGAGGTAAGTAACACTTTCAAACTTGGTTCTGAGGGTTTGAAACCCTGAGTTATGTGTTATGTAGTTGGTATTGAGGTGACACACATGCCAAGTGATGGGCGTGCGTGTGTGCACCATGAGAATTGTGACCCGGTTGATTCCATGGCATTGTGTAGTAGTTATATTTGGTTGATATCCGTGTTTTCATCATGTGAGAAAGTAATTGAGCTATTTGATCATGCTAGATATCATGATATTGTGAGCCCATGAGTGAGACTGGAGAGATTGATGACTAAGCGAGGATGAGAGCCTGATTTTGAGTGACAGTTATGGTATCGGGCTGCACGCAGCAGCGGTTATATTGGTTTATGATAGCGCTTGGGCTGAAGGAACCCCTCTGGAGTCTGTACACACCCCCTGTGACCGCAGTTGATATTATTGAGGGATAGATCGTCCCTGGACATGGATCTTGTTTGAAGCATTTGATACCTGGAGATGGATCTTCTCCACGGGCCGTATTGTCCTTCCTCGGTACTCGGTAATTGATGGTCAATGATGTATATATTCTGGGATGGATCTTCCCTGGGCCGTATGGGCCATATACAGTAACGAGTGGTTGAGTATTTGAGAGCGTGAGCACATGAGGATGTTAGCATAGTGCATCACATACAGTATGTGCATTGGCATGTAGTAGTAGAAGAGTTATATCCTTCACATTGTTTAGATTTGGTCTATGTTTACTGTTTTGAACTATCTATTTAACTTGAAAGCATTCCTATGTTTCTGCACTGTTATTTCCATTTTAATTGTACCGGTTGAGTTCATCACTACCTTTCGGTCCAAAGGTTGGACTTGTTACTTACTGAGTTAGTTGTACTCACATTACACCTTGCACCTCGTGTGCAGATCCAGGTGCTTCGAGTCACGGCGGCCGTTGATCGAGGAGTGAGGAATTGGAGACTATCAAGGTAGTTGCATGGCGTTCGCAAGCCTTGAGTCTCCTTCTTTATCTCTATTTGTACTTCAGTTTTATTCCCTAGATATTGTAGTAGAATGCATTCCGGTGTATATGCTCATGTACTCTGTGACACCCCGATTTTGGGATAGATTCGTATTTCAGATTATGTCTGTTTCAAAAAGGCTTTCTTCAATATTAATTACTTCTGTCTTTATTTTCAAAGTTTTACCATATTGTTATGTTGAGTAGTGGCTTGCCAAGTTCCATGATATGTGCCATCACGACGGTCAATTTTTGGGTCGTGACAAAGTCGACTTTAAACATATCTATTTCAAGCCCTTTATCTTCCTCAGTGACTGCCCTATGAAAGTCCTTAAATGGACTCCGGATGTTAAACCTGAAGCTAAAACTACTATTGTTTCGAAAAGGGAGCGTCAACAAAGCATCAATAGGAAAAGCACACATAAAAAACGGAAGACAGAGATGAAAATCCAATCACAATAAAGAAAATTCATATACATGACACTCAGACAAACACCAGCAAAGGGAAACAGTTAGCTGTTGCGGATAATTTCCATGATACCAACTAGGATGGGGGGAAGATACATTGAGAAACAGTCAAAAGCTGCAGATTATTTACATGATACCAACAAGAATGAATAAACAAAGAAGTACAATGACAAGAGGAGAGGAAAAAAAGCAGAGGATCAGGGCTATTAAGAAAGAAGATGATGCAAGTCAAAGAGACACAGAAAAAAGAGCTAATTGAAAATCAAAAGGAACTACCAGAACAAGTTAATACAAGACAAGGTAATCTGATCACATTTTATAGGAGTACTTTGACAACCTAGAAGCGATTTCAAATCATGAAGAGGTGGTAGCTGAAACTAGTAAGGCTCACTTACTCAACAAACAACTACAAAGAAATAACAGTCCAACTCATCAAGTTATAGGATCTGATATTCTAGCAGTTGCTGATAGAGAACCAAATATTAGTGATTCCAGCTGCTCTAATGGAGAGGGGGAGACCCTAACAGTGAATACGATATTGGAACTGAATCTGAGAAGGTTGAAAACTCAAGATCAGAAGGAGGTTCCAGCAATTATGAGAACGATTGTAAGAAAGACCTTTTGAAAGTGATGAGGACGCGGATAAGTTGGTAGAAAATTTCACTGGTAAACAAACTATTGATCCATACATCTCTCAATATTTTGGTGATATCGCTGAAAAATCTAATCTCTCTCCCAGAGGCACTTCAAATGCTATGAAAGGCAGAGGAGTTTTCAGAGGTAGAGGTGGCAGAAGAAACACAACTGTGAGAACTTTATAGAACAAAAATAATTCTAAATTTGTCTTCCATGGTTAATCTCCTCTGTTGGAATATTAGGGGAATTAAGAGCTCCCTTGAGAGACTTAAACAATTGAATAGACGATACAAGATTGAGTTAATGGCCATCCAAGAAACTTTCTGCAAAAAGACCAAAGTTAACAGATACAGAAGACGATTGGGTTATCAGTTGCTAATTGCAACAACAAGATTTGGATTTTCACTGATGATATATTTGATGTCTCTATTCAATTTGATAAGGAATAACAACTCACATGCACTATCAAACAATGGGATAACACTATTGTCATCACCACTGTGTATGCAACATGTAAAGTGCATCTCAAGGAACCATTGTGGAGTGATATAAGACAAGAGTCATCATTGTATAATGAAGAGTAGATTGTGATTGGTGATTTTAATTTTATCACTGATCCATCTGAAAAGCAAGATGAAAGGCTTCATAGAATGGGAAAAAGTTTTCCTTTCATTGAATGCAGGGGGGATTGTGAACTACACGACTTGGGCTACGTGGGCTCGATGTTCACATGGTGCAATCACAGAGTTCCTAAGAAAAGAATATGGAAGAGATTGAATAGGGTCTTAGTTAATCAGAGATGGTTACAAAGATTTTTAGATACTAGTGTCATACACCTAGTAAGAACAGGGTCAGACCATGTTCCTCTATTAATATATGCTAGATCCAATGTCACGTGTTCTATTATATTTTTTAGATTTCTTAATTTTTGGGTTGATGAACCAAGCTTTAAAGATGTGGTCCAACATGCTTGGCAGACTCTAGTGGAGGGTTCACCTATGTGAAAGTTTCATCTGAAACTTAAGAATACATGTAGTAAGATTTCGTGATGGTCTAAACTCTAAAACACCCTTAGTGATAATATTTGAGTTGATGGAGAAAAAAATGGTTGAACTTGAGGAACTTTTCCTTCAGGATAATTCAGTGACTAATATGGTCAAGTTCAATGAAGCCAATGCTCAACTCACCAGTCTATAAAATTGAGAAATATTTTGGAAGAAATCAGGTATCAAGTAGCATGTTGAAGGGGGCCTTAATACCACGTTTTTTCACTCAATCATTTCTTCAAAAAGGCAGATATTAACTCATAAGAAGATTAAGAATGAGGATGTCTATTGGATTGAAGGAAGTGACAACATTGACCAAGAAGCAATCAAATATTTTAAGAAGATATTCACTGATAGATTATCAAAACAGGGACTACTCAAGTCTTTCATGCCTTCCAAAAAACATTACTAGGGAGTAGGAGTGGCAAACGGGCGGGTCGGGTCGGATGTGGTTCGGGTCGAAACGGGTAATGGAAAAAATGGGTAAATTATCCGACCCGATTCATATTTAAAACGGGTTAACTCGCAGATAAAATGAGTGACCATATTATCCATTCATGACTTCACATTAGCCTCAAACTCTAATATGAATTTGATGCCCCTTGCAACAGAAGAACATTACTGAAATAATTTTTCAATAATTGTGGGTGTGTTTGGTAAATATTTTCCAAGAAAATATTTTTTTTGGAAAACAAGTAGTAATCTTATTCATTTTCTGGTGTTTGGTACGCAAATTAAGGAAAATATTTTCTCAAGAGCATTCATAAATAATTTTAATATAATAAACATGAAGCCATAAACTTTCGAACCAGCAACCTTCCGAACCCACAAATTTCATAAACTTCTGGACCGCAAAACTTTCAAAACCGCAATATTTCGAACCCGTAAACTTCGAAACACATAAACCTCTGAACTCATATATTTGGAACTTGTAAAATTTTGAACCTGTAAACCAAAAGATGAAAAAAGTAAAACTGAAAATATCTTTAAAANGAGGGGGGGTGGGGGGTTTGGGGGGTGCAGAAAAAAAATAAAATTTTGAAAATTACAAAAAACAATATTTAAAAAAAAATTGTGCGGGAGTGGAAGCAGGGGGGCAGGGTAAGGGTGAGGTGCAGAAAAAAACAAAAATTTTAAAATTACAAAAAAAGTATAAAAAAAAATTTGTGCGGGAATGGAGGCGGGGGTGCAAGAAAAAAAATAGAAATTTTTAAAGTAAAAATATTTTTTTTGCGGGGTGGGGGCGGGGGGTGGGTAGAGTGGGTGGTGACGAAAAAAAGCCTTTTTGGAGAGAGGACATGGGGTGGAGTTAGGTGTGTGGGTGTGGGAGGGGGGGTGGTGATGGTAAGGAATAGGGTGGGAAGGTTGAGAAGGAGTTTTGGAAAATGTTTTCCAAAAAGTTTAAGCCAACCAAAATCACACCTTGTATTATCCATATTTACCCATTGATTACCCATTTGGTTACTCATTTTTCTAATGAATAATATGGGTAATTACCCATATTCGACCCGGTTTTAAAAAATCAGTTATCCAACCCATTTTTAATGAATTGAATTGGGTGGTTAACTATTACTTTTTAACCATCTTGTCAGGTCTACTAGGGAGGATAATGACATGCTCTGGGAAGTTCCTACTAAGCAAGAGCTCAAGGAAATTATTTTTGCTATGCGCTCTGATAGCCCACCGGGCGCAGATAGTATGTTAGAAATATTTTATCATCATTGCTAGGATATAATTGTTGAAGATATATACAATATGGTACTGGAATTCTTTAATGGAGGCATTACTCCAAGAGTCATATCTCACTCGTGCCTCATCCTTCTGCCTAAAGCCAGATCACCTCAAGAATTTTCTGAACTTAGACCAATTAGTCTAAGTAATTTTTCCTGTAAGATTTATCAAAACTTATTAACAGTAGACTTACTACTATATTGAGTAAAATCATCTCTCATAATCAAACTGGTTTTATGAAAGGAAGATCTATTACTGAGAAAATTATGTTGACTCAAGAAATGGTACACAATATAAGTAAAGAAGACCCTCAAGCTAATGTAGCCTTAAAACTTGATATGACTAAAGCATATGATAGAGTCTCGTGGGTATTCTCATGTCAAGCTTTCAAGCACATGGGATTCTCAGAGGTTTGGATTGACATGATATCGAGGTTGCTATCTAACAATTGACATTCCATCAATATCAATGGAGCAACATGGGTTTTTCAAATCCACCCGGGGCTGAAGCAAGGAGATCCTTTATTCCCTTCTTTATTTATTATTGGGGCTGAATTGCTTTCTCTACTGATGGATCAGTTGATACGTGATGCTTTTGTTCCTTTCTCTACTAAAGGAAAAGGCCCTCCTATCACACATATATATAATGTCGGTAATATATCCTCTTTTCCTCTATTGAATATACATCAGTGGCCATGATGATGCATAAACTTGGAGTTTATGAAAATGTCTCTGGGCAACTAGTAAAAAAGAGAAAGTCAGGTTTTATTGTGCACACAAACACTGCTAATACCTTCATCCAGGAAGTGAAACAAATAACTGGTTTTGAACAACAATATCTGCCTTTCAAATACCTTGGATGTCCCATTTACACTGGCAAGAAGAAAACATATATTTTAATGAATTAGTTGCCAAGTTGTCCCATAGGATCTCTAATTGGCACACTAAGTGTTTATCTTTTGGAGGAAAAGTTATGGCTATCCAAGTTGTTTTAGCATCTCTTCCTCTTCACATCATTTTGGTTACTCATCCTCCTAAAACCTGTATACTTCAAATGGAGAAGTGTATTGCTCATTTCATCCGGGGTGAATCTGAAGGTAAGAATAAACATCATTGGATAGCTTGAAGAAAATTATGTTTTCCTACTAAGGAGGGAGGCTGGTTTTAGAACTAATCAAGGATTTCGTGATGCCTTTTCTACCAAGAATTGGTGGAACTTTAGAACAAAGTTTTCCTTGCTTAATCAATTCTTGGAGGGTAAATATGGCAAAAGGTCACCCTCTGTGGCTAAGAAATGGACTAATGGGGATTCTCGTGCTTGGAGAAGGCACATTGATATCAGGAACAAATGTGAACCACACATTCTCTGGAATGTTGGCAAAGGGAACTTATCCTTTTGGTGGGAAAATTGGCCAGGACTAGGTGCTCTAACTAAGCTGCTTCCACAAGGTTATAGATCTAAACAGATAAAAGTATCTTTCTTTCTAGAAGCCGGGACAAGAAATGAAAATGCTTTCAACAATAACCTCCCAACACATCTGTGTCATCAAATCATGAAGATTAATGTGGAGCCACATAAAAATGATTATCCAACGTGGATGCTAGATCAAAGTGGTGAATTCACATGCAAGTCTGCGTGGGAACTACTGAAGATTACTAGAAATGAATCTCTTTCTGCTCGAAAGATATAATATTCTAAGATTTCTTTTAAGGTGTCCTTTTTTTATGCTGACATTACTTCATATTAGACTACCAACTGATGATGTAGCTGTTAAATTTGGGTATCATGGACCATCTAGATGCTATTGTTGTAGAGATATCAAATAGGAAACTATTGACCATCTGTTTTGTACTGGCGAAATGACTAGAGTCTGTGAATTTTTCTGTAATTTTTGTGGTATTCCATATCAAAGGAACTTTGTTAGAGCTATGATGTTTCACTAGTGGCTGGCAAAGCCTAAAAACAAGATACGTGAACTTCTCCTTCAATGTGTACCCACTATGGTATGTTGGGAGTTTTAGAAAAACATGTGTAGCCATAAATATGAAGATATTCCTTTATCCCACCAGATAATAATCAAACATGTTACCTGGTTGATTAGCCTTTTTCTTAACAATCAAGTTCCTACACTCAAAGCTAATGATAATTGGAATGAGATCTGTGACAAGGTGGAAAGAGCTAAGCAACATATTGATATCAAGATTATTAGGTGGGACAAGCCTAGTCATCCATGAAGCCTAACACTGATGGATGTTGTAAAGGCAACCCGGGAGAGGCAGCATGACGAGGCATTCCTAGAGATAAGAATGACAACATGATCGTGGCTTTTTTACTCATATCTTGGTACTTGCAACAATAACATGGTTGAATGGCATGGCATTACTTATAGGACTTCGATGGTGTATTAACAATGGCTTTAATGAGTTAGTAATTGAATCTGATTCTCTATTACTTGTTAACATGATCAATGGGATCAACAAGACTCAAGCTCAAGTGAAAGAGCATATCCAGAAAATTAGGCACTTAATGGCACAAGGCAGATGTCAATTTCAACATTGTTACAGAGAAGCTAATATGGTAGCTGATAAAACTTGCCAACTTTGGATTTATGAACAGACAGGAAAGGTTTTTCACTCATGCTATCTCACTGTCTAGGAATATTAAAGCTTTATTGAAGAATGACCAAAGACACTATGTCGACTTCAGAATGAGAACAGAGAGCGGCCACTATCTTTTGATAATGTTTAGCTCTGATTATCTAGGATTAATCATAATAGCAGCATCCATCTGTAATACAAGAGAGGAGTCCTCTCTTAAACTAAAAGATACAGTTTTTGCTATCCATTCAAGGGTGAGGTTTCTCACTCTTCATGTATCTCTAGAGGCTAAGGTGTATGTCTTCCTCTGGATATTCTTTTGGATAATTTTATAGACAGAGGGGCCGTGCCAAACCCCCACCACCTCGGGTCAGTATAGCCTGGGTGAATGGATTTATTTATTTATTTTTAAAAACAGAATTAAAAGAGTGAGCCTATAATATATAGGTTCATGTGACTGTGTCCACTGTTGTACACTGCCGCAGCTACCCTTTTTATATCATGACAAGGTAATCGGACTAACAATAACGTTGTATGTATTTCAACCATTGGATCTAAAATAGTCACTCTGACCGTGTCTTTTGGAACTTTGTACAGATTTAGCAACGTTATTATTGCAAACCCTTCACATTCTCGTACACATAATTCCAATATTCCACATACAGTAGCTCCATTATCATATGCAGCTTAAGAACTTCGACCCCACTACATCAAGAAAACGAATAATCTCTCTTCTGAAAATGGGTCCGCTATGAAATCATCTTCTGCTTTCAAGATTTGGAAAGTCCCGAAAAACCCAATAGAATTTTCAGTTCTGGCCATACTGCATGCGCTTTTTATTTCCTCTTGAAGACAGATTTTATTTGCCAATACATACTGTTCTGCCGAGGGAATTAAGCGAACCAGTTTTTGCAGCATCTTCTTCAATCAAAATAATCATTCTTGTACTCAAGTGTTGAGAAACTTTAAGTTGACCCTATGGAGCAATGGGACCACTTTATCATCCCACCTTGGGGTTGGAGATGATTCCTGCATTAAGAAATAAACCTAATTAACCTAGCTAATAATACATCTTTGAAAAAGAAAGAAAAAAAAGCAACAACCCTAAAAGGAAAAAATGCTATAATCCTAAAAAAGAAATGTGTTATGATCCTCTAATTTTAATACGCCAAACCCTAATACCCCTTTTCATTCGGAACCATTGCAATTCATCTCGGTTTAAACGTACAATGCATTGTAGACTGAGCAAATAGTCTATTATTGTAAGCCTAAATGAAAGTCAGTAGATATGCTCCCAACAAATAATAGGGCGCTCGATTAATTTATGAATAAGGCATGTCTTGCAGGTTCAAACTTTCTCGCAAATATTTAAAGAAAATTAGGTAGAAACCTAGGTACATTCCTCAAAAATGTAGCATTTCTGTCAAATTTATGATTTAATGTTTATTTAAGCCTTGAAACAGTCCTACGGAATCCAGGCTTTAATAATTCAATTGTCTCGCATGTTAACGATAAACGACGGTCTACATAATTCCAACATTGCCCAAACCAAGTGAAAGTATATGTTTTCCTCCTTCAATTTATCAAAGCGAATACATATTGGCAACACTAAGTAGGCGTTTGGACATAAGAACCATAAAATTTGAAAAAATGGTGGAAAAAAATTTAAAGCGAAAATGGTATTTGAAATTTAGAATTGTATTTGGACATAAATTTCAGCTTGGGTTGTTTTTGAAGTTTTATGTGTAATTTGAGTGAAAATTTAAAAAAATAGTTTTTTGCAGTTTTTCAAATTTTCGAAAATTTCCAAAATGAATCTTCAAGTTAAAATTGAAAATTTTATGAACAAACACTGATTTCGATAAAAAGTGAAATTTTTTGAAAAAAATCTTCCATCAAATTTTATGTCCAAACAAGCATTAATACTAGCTCGAAAGAGGAACATACAATTTTTTTTTAAAATGCAGAATCAACTATAGACAAGGAAATGGCAGGACAACAGGAGAAATCTGCTTTTTTTGTTGCTCGAGGATTTTTTGAATATGATGAAAGTGGAAATCTTTCATCTTCTTTTCTTGGAATCCTGCAAGTATTCTTTTCAATTTTCTCCAAGAAAATATGAGAATCTCATCGTTCAAAATTTCCTGGGAAAGTAACCTTGCAATAATAGTTGTCAGCATTGGGAATGGGAAAATACTTGCTTATATATGATCGTCTTCTTTCGGCTACATGTTTGCCAAAATTGAAAACCTGACCTTTCAGACTATATGTTCCCCATGTATTTATGTTCAAACTAGGTAATATGCCTTTCTTCACCTTCATTGCAATGCATGTTCTTCATTTTGTGTGTATATATGCGTGAGTATTCGTCCATATACATTTATCATTCTTTTTAGCAATAGTTGTGTCTAAAAAAGCTTGTGCGCTCGTACTCCCACCAACCTATACACACCAAGACTTTGTCGGAAGCAGGGACGTAGCCAAAATTCTCCCTAAGAAATGTCATAATATAAATAAGTAATTAAAAAATTAAAGAAAATCAAAACGTAGTATTTATACATAAAAATAAAATATTTAACCTATCTACGCAGTATAATTTTCGACTGAAGGGGTGTCAATTGACTCCACTTGTCAATGAGTGGTCGGAGGCTAGTATTTTATAATTTTGAACCAGGACTCCAAGATGTGACACATCATTGACAACTAGTCTACACACTTGTGACATTTAATATTTTTAGAGATTATAACACTTAGGGGTCACTATTTTTAGAGATTATAACACTTAGGGGTCGTTTGGTCGTTTAATTATGCTAGGATGGTTGTTTATTCATTGTTTGGTATGTTCTATTAAGAATGACAATTGCATAATTTCTAAGAAGAAGGTATAAGTTACCGATGTTAATCACCCCACCTTCTATAAGGTATAAGTTATCCAAAGTTAAAACTAACACCAGAATAACTTATACCTGGTTTGGTAACCAAACAGGGTATTAAGATCATATTGAATTTTTATACCAGCCTTATACCTTCTTACATCTCATACCAAACGACCCCTTAATCTCTTATCAATTCCGTAAAAAAAACAATTAAAGAGGTTTAAATGGTGCAAGGCAACTTCGCACAATACCTTAAAAATTATGCTCAAATTCTTTGGTATAAGATATCACAATGAAACGACGGTGTCTATATTCCGCAACTACTTTCTCTCAAGTTTTATTGCTGTGAACGTCTCTATTTGACACTCAATTCAATCCATCAACCTATTATCTCTTCCTCTACTCCATACCTACTCTTGTTGAACTTTCACTTTCCATCAACTTCAGAAAGATTCTCGAAAAACAAATATACATAAACACACTAGAACAATTTGCACACATGCGATAGGAATGTTACACTTGTCCGTTATCAATTGTATAAGTCAAATTTTGACTGGAGACTTAGGAGATCACGATTCATTCGCAACTACTTCAATTATTTTGCAATATAATGGGATTACACATGTGGAAATTCTCAGTAAAACAAACATGCAAAATAGCATGAATTTTAAGCTAGAAGATTAATAAAGTGATGGGAATTGCAGTTCAATCAGTGAGGCATCTCCTATATATGTTATTTTGAGTTAGTTAATGTAACTCTAAAACCCTGAAAATGAATCCAAGTGGATGAATAAAAATAAAACAAAAAGAGGGGATCTAGATTAGAGATTTGGTCTACAAGCACATGCAATCACATTCCGGAGTTGAAATATAGAAGATTAACATGAAATAGTTCATGTAGACTATGGTCCAAAACATGTACTTGAACAAAAAGGATTATTTAAAAGCTGCATATATCTACAAGATAAGTGCAATGTTGGAACAAATCAAAGAATTATTTGATACAAAAAAAAAGATATTCTTCAACATAAAATAAAGAATTCTACCATACAACAAATGTACCCTCTATTTTACACATACAAACAAATTAATCTTGTAATATCTTATAACCAGTTAAACTAAATATTTACATTCCAAGTATACTTATACACATCTATTATCAAGATATATATATATATATATATCATCAACCTTTTCATTAGACTACGTCAAAAACATACAGGGAGTTGCAAGTGCATTCACTCCATATGAGAGAACAGCCTCCTTAATCACACACTAACTAGATTTCTACAATTAGCCGTAGCCAATACTTCCAGCATATTTTGTTAGAATATCTCAACGTATTATATATGAGAAGAAACTCTTCAGAGACATCCTCTCCAATAACACTATGGAGATAGCCGGTGGCGAAGCCACATGGGGTTAAGGGTGGTCAACTAACCACCCTTCGTTGAAAAATTACACAGTGTACGTAAGTAAAATATTACGTTTTAGATGTATATAACACATATTGAACACCCTTTGTCGGAAAAAAATTTCACTTATTTTAAATTTGAACACCCTGAAAAAATTTCTAGTTTCGCCACTGGAAATAGCATTAATTCAAACATTTCCCTATCCCCATAGGACTCTTATTCTACCTTGAAGTTGTAATCTATTTAAACTATTTCTAACTTGAAATACTATTGATTTCCTGAGTCTTATAGTACCATAGGAGGTAGAGGTCTTGGACTCTTGGGTTCTACTCGCCGCTACCCATTCTAAAAATGAAATTCCATGCACTTAGCTCTCATGAAAAAGAGTTAAGCCCACATACTTAATTAAGTACTTAAATATGCCCTCTCTAACAAATTAAACTTTCAAATAACATAATGACGCTCAAATCCAAACGATAGCAGTAAATGAGCAATTAATGTATTTGTTATCATCACGAAAAAGCAGTAATTAGCTTCTATCTACCAAGAATCACCATCTCCCAAATTAGGAAAGAAACTCTAGCGTGACTTTACAAATTTAATGTCATAGTAAAAAATGCAACTTCTTGTTGCATGTCAAAACACTATTTTCTGCATAGTATAAGGGTTTAACTTTTATTTACAGTACCATAAATATCAAGTTAATTGAAGAATATTTTTATAGATAATCAGTAGAAAACCTAAAAAATATATATTACAAGTATATATATAACTTCTACAACATGTCATAATATTACGTTAATATTCTCTCAAAATTAACATTCAATGTATAATTAGCTCAGCTTCCCTTCCATGTAGGGGCTGCTGCTTCAATTCACGGGGTGTCTTCAAAGAAAAAATGGAAGTAATTAATAGCAACATTTTCTTTCATTATCTAAAGCAATAGAGTGTGAGAGTACTGAAAAGAAGAGAAGGAAAAAGTGACAATATTTCCTGTTGATGTACGTCCCCTCCATCTTGTCATGTAATAATGGTATGGTACAGGTGTTCTACTTTGCTACATCCATTGCAGTCATGGACATATACATATATTTCACACTTTACGTCTATTCTTTTCTGAAAAAATATAATGGATAGAACTGCTCATCCTTTTGATTTTCTATTTTCATTTCCATTCTTTTCAACTTCTCCCTAAATGCTTCTAATTAATGATTCGACCATTAAATTGTCTTTAAATACGGAGTATTAACTTTTCCAGCTAAGAATACGGTCATTTCCGCTCATAAGATACAAAGTCATTCAAATAGGAGTGGCTACTAATCAATGTGTGTACACCCTATTGTTTTTATTTTAAATACCATTAACTACACATTACGAGCTGTTCTTCCCACCATTTCTCTGACTAAGAAACTGGGTTATCTTAAGAAATCAAAACAACACTACATTTACTAATCCATAGAAATAACAACATTAAATTCGAATTATGACTAATCTCTAAGCCAAGAGAAAGATTTTAATTAACTACGTATATGTTAACTATAATGAGGAAGGATGATGATAAGATAATCAAAATCCTAAGGTTGGGGAAAATATTTTCACCAGGAAAGTGTAGATGCGACAAGTAGAAATCTGAAAATAACAGTATGAGAAGAACAAAAGAGCCCTTAAATTCAGATCAAAGAGTAACAGGCAACAGGTAGATATTATGCAAATCGAAGAAAAACTATTCAATTTATCTGTTGCACACAGTTACCATATAAGTAGACATTGACAATGAAAACAGAAAAACACCTTGATGCATTTTGTGTAACAAAACATTTCCTATTTACTTTATGGCACATTAATTTAAACTTAATGCGCCTGCCAATATGCATTTAATCAGACCTGAACCAATCAAAAACAGCATTCCATTTCTTACATGCATGTTTTTTTTTTTTCACATCTACACACAAAGCTCCAATCAAGATACAACGGACATACCATAGTATAGTAACTGATAACATTGCTCTTTCCACATAGTTTAATACACGGCAGTATAAAAAATTCACTGATCACATAAAAGTAACTTCTATGGGTAATAAACTACCACGTCCAGTAAGACTACACTGATATTTGACAATGTCCATTGACCAAAGGAATAAATTACCTCCTTGAGTGTCACAACTCACAACATTCTCATATAGAACATGCAATACTATACGTTTACGGAGAAGATAATGGAGCTAAATTCGAAATTCAGTTGGGAATTTGAGCTTTCAAATTCATTAAATTATTTTCACCTGTTCAGATAAGTATTTTTCTTCTTTTCTCAAATAAATATTTTCAAATCATTGTTTAGTTATCAAATTGGACTGAATTTTCGGGAAAAAATTTGAAGATGAGTTTCAAGGATGACAAAATAGCTTTTACCACTTGAAAATCACTTTTACAAGTAAAAATGCAGTTCTCCTACCACAAATTGCAACATTTTCTAACGGACTAAACATAATTTCAAATTTCAAACATCATTTTTCAACTTAACTCTAAACACTACTTACAACAATTATAGTACCTACTCAGTTTGTTCTCGGAAATCGAACCCCGTTTTGAGACGCTTGAAACAAGTCATAGACCATACAATTTGAAAAGAAAATAAAACAAGAAGCCAATATTTCAGCATAAAAATAGCGCCTTTATTGGACGTTTCTAAGATAACTAATGGAATCAATTCAACTATGCATTGATATTAGAACTGAAAACTAAACATCATCCCCTCAATTCCCTCCTTTTCTTTCATGTGCTCCTTTTTTTCCGAGAAACTTTCGAACCTTAACGGCTATTACTAACATAACAGTATCCCATTACAGAGTAAGAGTCAAAATGTCAAATTTTCGGTGTGGAAAAATATTGAAGCTCATGTCATCAAGATCTTGGAGGTGGAAAGAATTGCGTACCAGCCATGAAAGTATTGAGGGGAGCTGGATATAAAGAAGGGTCGAGATAAGGTGAGGCTTCGGGTGCTGCAGCTGCCCCGCCACCACTCGCAGAAGTAGTGGCTGCTGATGTGGCGGTGCCCGCAGCACCAATAAGGTTATGCTGGTGACTAGCACTTCCACCGCCGGACGAGCTTTCGCCAGCAGCCATGTACTGATTCTCAGGACCTTGATCGTATAAAATCCCTTTAAATACGTGTCCGCCAATGTTCACAGCCGTTTGATATGCGAATTGATCCTCCGCATCATCAACGGAACTCATCCGAACGCAGTGAAATACGGCATTTGAACTTACTTTGGCTGGAAAATTCCCCACCTCTAACCCTAAGAACATAAAAACACACTAAGTTAAGCATGGCTCGACGAGTAAGCAGTAATAAGTTGAAGAATAAATAGAGAAGAATATGTGTAGATAGAGGAAAAAAGACAGGCATGTGTGCATAGTGCTTACACAGATATCAAAAACACATAGAAGAAAGAGAGAAGAGATAGAGAGAATAGCGCCTTTCTTTGTCAGGATTACCGAAAAACAGTGATGAGAAGAAAGAAAGAGAGAAAAAGCAAAAGCTGTGGACTTGACTATTTTACCACAATGGAAACTCGTTTCTTTTAATTTTCATATCGTTCTCGTGAATTACTTTGTAAAAGATTCTTTTAGGCAATATGATTTCTCGAGACTATATATTTGCGTGTATACATAGAGTAAGGAAGGAAAGACAAAAACTTTACCAGAAGTAGTAGAAGGCAATATACGAGTGCAAACAAGAGAGGAAGCACTTGGATCCTCTCTTTGCCTTTTGGGGTTATTATCTCTGTGCAGCTGCAGCGTTTGCTGTTGTTGCTGCTGCTGCTGCTGCTGTTCTTCTTGCTGCTGCTGTAAAGTAGTAAGTTGTTGCCTTTCTCTCCTTTTAGCCGCTGGAACCCAAGTGCTTTTCACATGGGTTTGGCATTGTAAGCCTCGGCTCTTGCAACAAGTCCTACATCTCATGTGTTCACAATCTTTCTTCGCTTGGTTCCCACAATCTTGGCAGCTAATTCCACCTCCCCCACTTCTCATCATGACCAATCCCCCCGATCCTCCTGAAGAAGGGTCATGATCGGGCCGAGCCGCAGTCATAGTAAAGTCACTGCGGCTCGGCCCGACACCTAATCCAACAGCCGCGGTGGGATAAAGATCTTGAAGCGGATTAATTGGGTGCCGAATCTGGGGCTGGGAATTACTAGTTTGCCATAGCTCAAAGCCTCTGTATGCAGGTAACTCTTGATCATTTCTGTACAAGAACCAACTATCTGGACTAATTTCAGTGGGAGGATTATTGGTGCTTTGTTGGTGCTGCTGGCCTTGGGCTTGGCTGCTACTTGCAGCACCTCCACCTAGTGAAAAGAACCCAGCCATTTTGTTGCCTCCTTTAAGACTTTTCCAAAATTCAATTGTGACTGACAATCCATAGCAGATCACGAACACTGGCTTTGATTATGACCCAAGAATGATATGGGTACCTCCCCTTCACTTTTTCTTGATTTGTGAGTATAATAAAAGAAAAGAATAAAACAAAGTCTTTTTTTTTGTTTTCTGCTAAAACAAAATAAAAAAGGAAAATACAGTTCTTGTCTGTACTATATAAGCGCGTGACAGCGAAAGAGTTAAAGTGGGAGAGGAAGAGAGCATTTGGTAGCTAGATAAAAGTTGCAGCTTTTGTTAAATTTTCTTGGGACAGACAAAGGTAAGGAAGACTTTTGGAGATAGAGATTAATCGAAGAGAGGGAAGTCGGAGTCCTTTGATTTGCTTTTAGGCTTCTATTTTGTGGCTTGTGTTGTGGAGCATTAAAGAGGCAGTAAACTTACAACTCTGCAACGCCGCCATGGCCAAAAAAGCAGCAAACGTCTCTCTCTCTCCTCTCTGTTCTTTCTGTTCTGCAAAAACACACACACACACACTAATTTAAGTCTTTACATACAGGCCCTCCCATTCCACTCTCTCTCTCTCTCTCTAAAACTAAACTATAACTCAGACTTAAGCGATCGGTAGTTGTAAAGTGATGCGCTTTTACTAGTGCTCTCTCTCATTGTTCTCTCTACAAAATTACCAGTGTTCCTCTTAATCGAATGGTTCTAATAAAATAACATTCCAATCTGTCGGCTGTTATGTGGACACGTGTCAAGCACTCAGCAGTTGCTTCCCTCGTCCTTCGTACCGGAAACCTGCTGCTTTATGTCTCTATCCATTTTAATTGTGTGTAATGAATGGACGGGAATACAATTGTTTATCTTCTCGCTCCCTTTTTTTTTTGTTTCCTAATTACCATGCATCAAATTGTTCATAAGCTCTCTCCGGCAAAAGTTCTCTCCTTCGTCAAAAATAAATAAAATAGGTATTTTAACATAAGAATGTGAAATTTGAAAAAATTAATTTTTTTTATTTACGAAATATTATAGTAGATGTCTATAACTCCTAAAGAAGTTACTCACACTACTCTTCTCCATTAATCCCTCACTATTTCTTATCATTATGATTGTAACTCTCACACCTCTCTAACATCCTCAATGATCTTCCCCGTGATCTTAATAGTTAATCATGTTCAAGGCATCCTTATATCATCCTATAAATAGAGAGTTTGGGCATCACATTGTACATACTTGAATATATAGAAGAAATAAGAATCACTCCTCTCTCATTCCCCTACATTATTGTCTATTTTCTTGTTTTATATTATTACTTTGAGCTAAGTTTCTTAAGACGTTATCGGCACGAAACTCTAACCAAGTGAGAAGATAACTTATTTGACGATGAAATTATAAATGGCCGACAACCTTGAATCAATTTGGTTGCGCCCGTGAAAATCTGGCCATTTTGTATGCCATATCAATATTGTGTTTGCTTCTGTTATACGGCCAATATCATTTTTCAGTTGTCATGAATTCTGTAATTAACTTACGTTAATATTTAAGACTTGGTTTAATTTATGTTACTTTACAATTTAGTTTTATTTGTGCAGATGTATACATATGGAGTACATGTTTTTGAGTGACAAACAAGAGCATATTAGGATGCCTTGACATAATCTCTCATATGTACTACTCTGATAGTTTGCAAGCCAAGATTATGGAATTGTTAACTATTGAGAAGGTTTCTAATTAATATTAAAAAATAATAAGAATTTAAATTTATGTTGTGGTCAAAATAAATTTTGTATAACTAAGATAGTTTTATTCCCTTTATATTTGATCATGTGGTTGTTCGTGAAAAAGATCAATGTGAACTTTCATTAAAGTTCAGGAAAAATAACTGATTATTAGAAAGTAATATATCATGAAAGGTTCAAGGGTGAGTCCACTTAGACTAATTATGCCATTGTATAAGGGTAAGACATCGGGTTTGAGTCCTGGTGCACTATGATGATAAGAGTTAGATTTGAGTCTCAACTCATTATGGCCTAACATGTTTTTATATGGGTAAGGCATTGGGCTTGAGTCCGATTGCACCATATTGATGCTACAATGATGACTAAAGAAAAATAATGTATTTTTTATGAAAAAATATGAAGTTTGTCCCACTTGATTTGATCCATTCTTGAAATGAATGTGATAGCGGTGCATAATACGTCTAAATAAAGACAAGTAGTTGATTAATGAACGTGGGCGTGCCAAAGATCAAATAATAACAGTCGTCATTATGGTAATTGTAAAAATAGAACAATAAGGGTTCTCAAAATGGTCCTTCAAAGGTGAAGGAATATGTATCAATGTGGTTTGTTAATACGGGACACGTTCACATGATTATAGTCCATTCATTAAAAATGTGACTTGTGATAAGCAATATAAATGCAGGCTCATTCCTGAAAGTAAATATTGAAATATATATGTGGTAAAAAGAATGCACAAGAATGTGCTTATGCATATACCACAACTCACCTCTACATGAGGTTTGAGAGAAGGAAAGATAATGAATATTACTGTGTGGTTACATGAATATGTCAGTGGTCGCATACATGGTACGCCAAAGATATTTTGTCATGCCTTATAAAAAGTTATTAAAGGCAAAAGTAAAGCAAGAAATAATTTTGCTTATATTGATTTTGACCATGACAATTATTATGATATGATTTTTTCCGTGAAGGAGACATTCACCTTATGGATGGTGTGACAAAAGATCTTGTAGTACAAAACTAATTAAGAGCTCGGGAAGAACTACTTTGTTACTATCAGGATGAATGAAATTGTTCTTGATATTAATATTGTAGTAAGTCTTAAAAGAAACTTTTTAAGTTTCAAATGTATTAGCCAAAGTGGTTGGCATATTGAGATTATAAATGAAAGGAAGATTGTGTATTTTCATATTACTATAATATACCGGGTAATGAAAGGTTACCCAACTTTTCTTCTATTTGTACTACAGATGTATAAGTATGATGATGTAATCACATGCCACAAATAAACTAGAGGTTTACTGTAACAAATATTAGTTGGCATGACCTGTCGGTCATCCCGGTTCAATTATGATGCGAAAATTGATTGATAATTCACATTAGCATATATTGAAGAAATAGAAGATTCTACAAAAATTCTCTTGTGCTGCTTATTCTCATGTACCAGTTAAGGTTGGGATTGAATCCCTTGATTTCTGGAATAAATAAAAGGTGATATATATATATATATATATATATATATATAGGCCCACTCACTTGTTGTGTATCATTTACTATTATATGATTTTAATAGATGCATCTATTGTACGGTCACATGTGCGTTTATTATCAACTGCAGTTCAAATTTTGCAAGGTTGCTTGCTCAAATTATTAGAGCATAGTTCCAGAATGTAAATTATGAGGATTTATCTTGATAATACTGGTTTAAATCCAACTTGGTTTAGGAGAAATTGTATGCCTGCAATTATAGCAAAACCATTGGTTATGAGATGTATACAACACATGTACGCATCTAGCCAAGTTATGATAAATTCTCCCTGTCACAATTGGTTCAGGGTCAGGAACCAAATAATTTCCATCTAGAAATATAGATGTGTTATATGATTTACTCATGCCACCACAATGTACAAATATGGGTTCCCAAAGAAGGTTGAAAAAAGTGTTGGCGATCCCAACATTAGGGGGAGAAAATGGGCAGTTGAAAAGTGACCGTGGAATGAATTATCATAAATATAACTAGATCCTCGTACAAGAAAAGGAGAACTTGAAGTTCAAGTGATAATTCATTTGCCAATTATTATCAGACGCATTTGCTGACCCAACTAAATGTCATATTTCAGTTGTTAATGCTCTAAATAGAATAACGTCCATGATGGACAGAATTTACGGCACCCATGAAGCATAATAGACAAATCGATTCCATTGAAGAAGGAGTGGAACAAATGATCAAGATGGTCATAATAAGGAGTCAAGTGCTTTAAAAGAGAACCACGACATAACACTCTATAAGACCTCACGAAAGAGGCTCAGGTACCTGAAAATAATGAGATCTCGATAAGTTATGTATTTATTGCGTGATGATGGAACCGATGTAAATGATCATCGATGATATTGTTGATATATTATAGTGCTCAATATTATTAATGTTGACGATGATCTTTAGCTCAAACATGTCATGGAATTTGGACAAATAAATGACTGACCAAATAAAAAATGCACAACGAAAATTGACTTCGCCTGAAAAATGTGAAGTTGGAAGGATAATCCCAACATATGAAAGTGAAATGAAAAATCAAGTCGATATTAAAAAAAATGACTCGTGGCACAAGATTTTTTCGTAAATATCATGGCATTAGTTATATTGAGATATGTTCTCCTGTGGTGGATGAAATCATTTTCAGGTTTTAATTTTGACAATACATTTGATATACGTATAATGAAAATAGTTGAAGGATTTAATTATTCTGAAGCACATTAAGGTTCCCAAGAAGCTTAGTAAATAAAGCTCCATCAAATCCTTATGTGGATTAGACCAATCATGGCGTACGTGATTTGCTTTTTTGTCTAGTGCAGTTGGTGCACTAATGTATCTTGCTAGAACCATGAGTATAATAATATGCTAATGAGATATAGTTGTACTCCTATGTGTAGATATTAAAATATTATTAGTTTTATATTGCAAAATAAGTCCTTGATGAATGTTTATTCTAACAAATATTGTCAAGGTTATGTTGGTTATACAAATGCACGGCATGGTTCGTTGTTCAGATAATCTATTTGGCTGCGAGGATACCGCAAAACTATAATATTCAACAAGATTCCAATTACATTGAAGATGATACTGCATGAATAGCTCAATTGAAAGACTGACTATCGAAGGAGACAAAATAAAACCTACTTCACCAAAGTTCTATTTCAGATATGATTGATGTTCAACAAATTTATCCAAGCGATAATTTGAAAAACTTCTTCCCAAGGCATTGCCAACCTCAGCAATTGAGAAGTTATTATATATGATTGTAATTCATTATCTCTGAGATATCAAGTGGTATTTTTTTCAGGGGTGGGGAGTATAGCACACACTGCACTCTTTTTCCCTTCGCACAGGTTTTGTCCCAATGGATTTTTCTGGCAAGGTTTTAACGTGGCAGCAGACAATGCGTATTACATGATATGTGTACTCTTTTTCCTTTACTAGAATTTTTTCCCACGGGATTTTTTCTTTGTAAGGTTTTAACGAGACACATTATCTATAGACATCCAATGGGGAGTGTTATGAAATATTATAGTGGATGTCTATAACTCCTAAAGAAGTTACTCTAACTACTCTTCTCCATTAACCTCCCACTATGTCTTACCATTATGATTGTAACTCATACACCTCCATTACCTCCGACATGATCTTCCCCATGATCCCAATAGTTAATACCATGTTCATGGCATCCCTATATCATCCTATAAATAGAGGGTTCGGGCATCACATTGTACATACTTGAATACATAGAAGAAATAAGAATCTCTCCTCTCTTGCTCCCTACATTCTTGTCTATTTTCTTGTTTTATATTATTACTTTGAGTTAAGTTTCTTAACATTTTTGAAATTAAGATGAAAAAAAAGTACTTAAATTGAAATAATATTTGAACATGCTGACGTGCGTAAAACACAAACACAAAATTAATGCTTGATAGTCAAAGATAGTATAAACTAATATTCTCCACATATCTTGGATTTAAACATTGTTCGAATAATCTCCAGTTGATTACTATGCAGGAAAATTAACACTTGATTTGATTACTATTACTACGATTAACCACTGAAAATTAAATAAATAACAATGGATCACAAAAGACAGCAGATGAGCAACAAAGAAATATCAATGAGAGAAATAAGGGTGTTTGACTAGATAGGTAAAAGATAACTGACTCGTGATCCAATTCCTGAGTTAATTCACTCTATAATACTATTGATTCTCACGAATTCAACCAATAATCAGATTGCATTTGAATTTAATTTTCCACTTTCGATTAAACGTTAATTTAAGTAATTAATTCAATTGAAGCACGGTAAACAATTGCAAGAATAAGATGATGGGTAATTATCTTCTAAAGGGTAACTTCTCAAGAATATTTCCTTATTTTCTAATTGGATTAACAATTAAAGAGGCTCTTTCGATTACCTACTTGAATCACGAATTTAAACTAGAGAATAAGATGTAAAGCAATTCAATATAAAGTTACTCCTTCGATTAAGCAAGATAAGAAATAACTCCACAATATACTCCATCAATTAATTCTAACAATTAGCAAGAATCGAATCGCTAATCAACCGTATCTATCAACACCCTAATAGAAATTACTCTATAACAATGGACTATGACATCTCAATAAGGTCCAAACACAAAGAAAACATCAATTTTAATGATTCGATACAAACTCCCGTGTTGTACCAATTGCAGGTTGAAATATTGTTGAATTCTTGAGTCTTCTTGCCTTGGTTGGTTCCCCAATCTTTCGTAGGATAAAACTCTCTTCAAAATTATGTTTTTGGTGTATTTATACTGTGTAGAAACAAGTCTGGACGAAACTACCCTTTCCTAGACGAACTTGAAAATAACTCTAATATTTTTGCACTACCGTGCTGTGCGCAGCGCCATACGCCGCGCTTGTGGGGAAATACAGAGAGCTCGAACTTTAGCTTGACGGACAACTTCTCCACCCCCGCGCCATGCCTCGCGGCGCCCCATGCGCCGCGGTAGTGGCTTATTCTCAGAGTAAATTCGTTTGTTCACTTTTTGACATCCGAATTTGGTCCTCGACCCCCGAACATGATCCCGACTTATGTTCTTGGGCTTCTACTCACACTTCAATGCTCCAACTCTTTCGATTTCACTCCATACTACCTACATAGGTCTGAATCATTTCCTACAAGGCATAAAACACATAATAAAAATAATTCACTATCATATTGGCTGAAACACACGTAAAAATACAATAATTAGAGTGCAATGCTGCGGCTAAAATACGAATTTCAAGCCTACCATCAAATGCATTTTATTTGGAAAATGTTGCAGTAACTTTCTTAGGAGAAAACATTGTTCATTTGAAAAAAAAATGATGAAATCACCTTTTCAAACTTTGCAACTCATCTTTTTCAAAAATTAAAAATTATTTCACGGTATAATCAAATAACATTTTGAACATCTTTTCCGGAAAACTAGGCTAGCGTTTGGAGATAGATTTAACTGAAATTTGAAAAAAAGAGTTTTTGAAGTGTTGAAAAATAATTTTTGAAAATTGAAATTGTATTTGAACATGCATCTTACTTGAAGAAAAGTTAAAATTTTGTGAGCGGAAGAAAATTTTCGCACAAAAACTGACGCAAACAAATTTTTGGGAATTTAATTTTTTTTTTCTCTAAAGATGATCATATTTCATAAATAAATAATATTTTTAAAAAATTATGAAAGAATGAAAAGCCAAAATCTATGGCAAAAGGGGAGCTAAAAGATTTTTATGGACATCTATAAAAATATATCAATAAGAAACAAATATAATAAATATAGAAGTTAAATCGTATTATCCGGCAAAAGTTCAACCATAACATAACTACGTAAAGAAATTTCCTTATTCCCTCAATTTTAATGTATGTTTTTTAGATTACTTTTTATTTTGTAACATAAAATTTGTTTATTTTTATATCAAATAATATTTTAATTCCAGTAGTCTTATTTGACCCTCTGATAATCTCTTATAGCCGGCAATGGTTGGCTTAGATGGTCGGGTGAGTGTGTTCCCACATGAAAGATCGGGAATCGATTCCTTTACAATCAGCCTCCTCAGTTAAAGTTCGTCGCACCAGGCTTGCTTAATACAATTTGCAACTTTTACGTAGTTTGCGAGTTATTGCATAGTGATTAGATTACTTGGTGCACACCCGAAGTATAGCTTCTGCGGATTTCGCTAATTGTTTTCCAAAAAAATAAATCTCCTATAAATATAACATGACATATTCAACACCATAAGATTCAAAAAGTATTTTTGATCTATTATACTTAGTTTCAAATCACAATATTTAAAAATTTGTGTTTTATTCTTAAACTCCTCGCCTTTAAAAAAGAAAACGCATAAATTAAAATAAAATGGTTTTGTCAACAACCTATAAAGTTTTGAATCTTGTTGACCTTTGAAATATACTTTTCCTAAAATTTTAAATATTTTATAGAGGTTCTTTATTTCCTATAGAGAGCCTCTTTGTAATCGCACATTGTAGGTTGATTTGAGTGTAAATATACAATGTTATATTGTTTGTTTGGCAGGTAACTAATCGATCACCGTGGGGGCATTTGCATATATCAATTTTTTGGGCCATAACGGAATTTATATGTAAAATCTGCGAGGGCTGTCCCGGGTGTTTATGATTCGGTTTGAATCGATTTTTCCATAAAAGAAATCAAATTAAGTAAGTCGATTTTTTTAATATTAGAACCAAATCAAACCAATTAAGTCGATTTTTTCACTACTAAAAAACGGCTATTTTCCGACCGCAATTTCCGACGGAAAACATTAGTCGGAAATTTCCGACGGAATTGGTCGGAATATGTGTAAAAAAATATTTTTCAATTTTTCGTAACAGTTACGACTAAGATTCCGTCTATGTCTGTCGCAAAATTTGGCGGAAAATTCCGCGTTACTGTTAGCGACCAATTCGATCGAAAATAATTAAAATAAATAAGTAAATAAATAATATTAGCGACCGATTCAGTCGGAAAGTTTTAGTAAAACTTGGTCTACTAATTTTGACAAAGGTACCGACCGAATCAGTCGGAGAGGTTTTTAAAAAACCAGTCGCGACCCTCTTTTTCTTTTCCTTTCCCTCTTTTCTTCTTCCTCTCTTCTCTCTCTCACCCAAACTTCCCCCACCCAAACCCGCCGCTTCCATCAACGAGCAGCAGTCGCCGTTGCCGATTCAACTCCGTCGAGACCCTCCACTGCCCAGGTATGTTTTCCTCGTCTGATTTCATTTTTTTAAACGTTTTTTATAATTTTAACTTTGGTTTTGCCCTAAGAAAGCCATTGATGTTCAATGTCAAAATTTTGACAGTATTCTTTACAAATTCTGCAAAAAAGGATTTACTAAATGCGTGTCATGAGAATAAGTTTCAAGTCTCTTTCTATTCATTGTCTTCTTTCTCGTTGTAATGACAATGCTCCTTTTATTTTGCCGCTCAAAAAAAGTAATCTTGTATTTTGGAACCTGTTTACTATTGATTGTTACAATTTGTTTTGTGGGTGCTGCCATTGAGTTAGGTCCCTAGGTGTTTGTTGAGAAAATGGATGATTTTTTTTCCCCTTCGTTTTATCCATTGAGTTAGGTCCCTAGGCTTAATAGATTCAGGTGTGGAGTAAAAGAGTAGTTTTAAAAAGGTTTAAGATATTATATGAACTTAGAGCAGAGAATAGACTCAAAATTGAACTATATTCTGCAACATAATTATCTAGAATTTCAATGCTATTAGAGAATATAAAAGTTTTGTTGAACTTTTGCCAAAACAAATATGGTCTTGAAAACAAAGTTCAATGTCAAAATTTGAAGCGTGGTAGAGGCCCGTGATGGAATATTTTCCCTGAATCCTTGACTTGTTGGTGACCATGTTCCACAATTTGATTTATGGTGAACGACATGCCTGATGCCACGATAACTCTTGTCTGGCTAGGAGTAGTCATATTAAGCTTCATCAATCTATTCTGCAAAACAAACACGGCAAGACATTTTGATTTGATCAGTTTTTTGGAACAATACTATGTATCGAGATGTCGATGAGAAAGTTAGAGAAAGATAATAAAGAGTATTTTTGAAGAGAATTGTGTAGGGAACTGGAGGAGGCACATACTCTTTCAAGAGAATTCTGAAATCTGCTTATTCTTTGGTGGAATGGAATCCTCTTCTTTTACCCCTACTAATCTATTTGATACACTGTAAAAATGCATGGGAATTCCAATTACTTGATGAAATAGACATGCTTTTGACCAAAAATTTTATTGTCTTACTAATTTTTGAGTCGAGATATCTAGAAGCCTTTTCTGAAAACAAATGTCATTGTCCTCACAAAAGTGGTCTTGAAAACAAAGTTCAATGTCAAAATTTGTACTTATTATCTTCTTACAGATTTCTATTTGTGTAGATGGAATTTGTGCATCGCAGATGGATGTATAATAGAAATCATCCTAATCGTGCGGGGTTGAGGGATGAATTTATTGAAGGGGTTGCTGAATTTATTGCTAAGGCTCAAACACTTGATGATTTTCTTATTGGAGGAAGGATTAGGTGTCCTTGTGTGAAATGTAAGTGTGTTAAGTTATTGAAATCGGACGAAGTTAAAGTCCATCTCTACAAGAAAGGGTTTGTAGAAAATTATTATATATGGACTGTTCACGGGGAGAATCATGCTAGTTTAGAAGATGTTAATTTTCATAGTCCTTTTGGTGGTGAGGGTAGCCCCATTTCGGATCATAATGTTGAAAATTTTCGATACAATGAAATGATGAGGGATGCTTTTGAGACGTTTCCTGAGGTTCAATCCGAACCAAATGATGAGGCTAAGCGTTTCTATGAACAGTTAGTGGAAGCTAATCGTCCATTGTATGAAGGCTCGGTGCATTCCAAGTTGTCTGTTGCGGTTAGATTGCTAAGTATTAAATCGGATAGTTCTATTTCCCAAGCGGGCATGGATTCTATTATTAGGCTTATGAATGAACTTAATCCGAGTAACATTGACTTACCAAAAGATTTCTACACTGCTAAAAAATTAATTTCTAAGTTGGGTCTTTCATCGGAGAGAATTGATTGTTGTGAGAAAGGTTGCACGTTATTCTATAAGGATGACGCATCTCTAGAGAATTGTAAATTTTGTAATCAACCTCGTTTTAAGGAAGTCACAAATGCCAATACAAAAAAGAAAGTTCCAGTTAAAGCGGTGCATTACTTACCTCTTATACCTAGGTTAAAGAGGTTGTATGCATCAATGAGATCTGCTCCTCATGTGATATGGCACCATGAACGTAGAAGGCCACTTGGTATTCTATGTCATCCGTCAGATAGAGAAGCGTGGAAGTATTTTGATAGGGTGTTCCCCGAGTTTGCTAGTGAACCAAGAAACATTAGGTTGGGATTATGCGCAGATGGATTTACTCCATTTTCTGTCTCTGCTGCACCATATTCATGTTGCCCAGTGTTTGTTACTCCGGATAATATTCCGCCCGAGTTGTGTATGACAAGTCCATATCTGTTCCTAACTTGTATTGTTCCAGGTCCACGCAATCCAAAAAGTTGTGGGTACATATGGGCAAGATGTTATTTATCCCAAGTTTTCAGAGTGGTTTAAAGAATTTGTAAGTATTACTTATTATTTAACATGATTTTTATTATATGTAAATTAATTATATATATTTTTAAAAATCTAAATTATATTTAATTATGTATATAGGTTCATGATCGAGCTAATGGCATTAATGACCCATTTTTATGTGATATAGCTTGGGGACCTGACCCTAGAGTAAGAATGATGTCTAAATACTTGGTCAATGGGTACAAGTTTCATACAGAAGAATGGTCTAATGGAAAGAAAACCAACAATAGTGGGGTGTGGGTGAAAGGTGATGGAGATGTTGATTATTATGGTGTGCTTCAAGAGATTTTAGAATTGGAATATGTTGTTGGTTGGCCGAAGAAAAATTTGGTACTCTTTCGATGTAAATGGTATGATCCAACACCGAATAGAGGTACAAAGGTGCACGCTCAATACAAAATAGTTAAAATTAAACACACGGGGCAATATAGACTTTATGATCCCTTTATTATTGCACAAAAGGTGAAACAAGTGTATTATGTTCCTTATCCTTTGAGCAAGAATAAGTCTGCATGGCGGGTAGTTTTGAAAACAAAGCTTGTGGGTAGAGTGATAGTCGAAGATGCATTATATGTGGCGTACCAAAATGACATTTCAAATGTTGAATCAATAGTGGATGATGAATTAGCAGATGAATTACAGCATAATGAAGGGATATATGAAGAATATGATCCTTCTGTCCTTGCTACAAATGAGGATCAAGATAGAGGTGTTGAACATGAAACAAGTGATGAGGAAGAACTACTAGATGAAAGTGAAACAGGCGATGATGAAGACTTAGATGATTACTATGAAGATAGCGATGAGGATTGAGCAGGAGCAATAATTGCTGTATTTATATTGCTGTATTTTCAGTTTATTGAGAATTTGACTGTTAAATCGCCTATTGATACAAATTAGCATATACTTTTGCTGGCCCTTTTGAATGCTTTTCGCTGCTGTTTGTGCCTTTTTAAACATTCCATTTGAATGTTTAACATGGTATAGCGTATTGCATACTATTTCTGAATGATAACATGGTATAGTGTATTGCCTTTTTAAACATTTCATTTGTTATTCTATTTGACACAGATTCGTTTTGATGAGTTGAAGTAAAGGGCGATATATGCTCAAACATGAAACTATCATTCTATTTTGGGAGATTGCTGATATATGCTTAAACATGAAACTGTAATTAAATATGCATTTTTTGTTGGTAACTGTCAGTTTTCTATGGTGCTATCATGACTATACTTAGTTTTTTCATTTAAAGTTTGGTGCTTTTAAGTTATTTCTGGCAGCTTGAACTAATTTAACTGGTGGATCAGTTTTATGCCGAGGGGAGGTTTGCTTGTTCAGGTATAGGACAGTGAAAGAAGTGCCCATATATATATTCTATAAAACCAAGGTACATATTTCTATTCAAGTTAGCATCCATCTTACTATATTTTCACTCTTCTGTACATGTTTGTCACTTTATTAACTTCAAGAACCATAGCTTATACACCGAATCTTTTGCAACCGGATACAATTCCTGCATCAGCTAACTAGCTTTCACCCAAGACACCCCAAGGTATGGAGCCAGTTCATAACACATCTAGAAATTAAAATCTGAACTATTGAAAATAATTGAACAATTTGACTAAGCAAACAACGTATTTCTGTTATGTTATTTCATATGTAAACTATATGAAATAAATTATAGAGAAGCCCTTTCATGGAGTTTACTTGTATTTCTGTTCACTTTTATGTTTTTGAGTTTCTTATCTTATTTCATATAAACTAACAAAATTTCTCTACTGATGCAGCGAGCTTGCATGTATGATTTCATTGATTAAGTGGTACAATATTACTTCTCTAGGAATATTAACTAATTAGACGATTGAACTCTTTCTTTATTATGATTATATTACAGATATGGCATCTAAGGGGAAGGAAAAGATGAAATCTAAGAAGAAAAAACAATTTGTTCCAACTTATTCAACTATGCCAAATATAAGTCATCCTCTTCCTCATCCTCCTAAGTCGACTTTATTGCCACCTACCATGTTCACTATCCCCCCTCCATCTAATAATTCAATTCAGTATTATTCTATGCCTGCCGAAGGCAGTCAAAGTAACACCGTTTTTAACTGTGTACCCACACCTTCTATACCATCATCTTCACCGGGATTTCATATTGTCAGCATACTGGCTCACCAGTTGTTGCACCCCCGGGCTCTCATGGTAGTCAGCATACTGGCACACTAGCTGCTGCACCCCCGGGCTTTCATATTAGTCAGCATACTGGCTCACCAGTTGTTGCACCCCCGGGCTCTCATGGTAGTCAGCATACTGGCACACTAGCTGCTGCACCCTCGGGCTTTCATGGTAGTCCGCATATTGGCACACCAGCTGCTGCACCCCCGAGCTTTCATGGTAGTCAACATACTGGATCATCAACTGCTGCATCCCAGGGGTTTCATGGTAGTCAGCATGATGGTTCGTCTTTTGTTTCTCCATCATCTTCCGGTCCATCATCATCATCCATTCCCAGCATATCTAGGTTGGATATTGGAGGCTTTCGTCCAGCTACATCTAGTGTTGCTTCTGCACCATCTAGGAGACGCAAGCAGAATCTTGGAGGGGATGTACAATTTGATAGTTATAATCGATTGATAATCGTCCCCCACAAGAATGGGTAAGAAGGTTCTTATACTAATATTTATGTATTGAATGTACATTTAGATATGTTAACATCAAGGAATATTTATTTGCAATTAAAACTTTTGAACTTTTAAGATGT
>ML282045.1:0-13711 GCA_005239495.1 Nicotiana undulata | reverse complement strand
GACTATGCAAAGTAAAACTCTCCCCGATCACGAATCATGCCTGTGACTCAGGGGCCGATGAAACTAGTAGTATAATTCTCCCTGATCACGAATCAAACCTGTGACTCAGGTCCATGAATGCATGAATGCGCGTACGCGACTGCATGAATGCATATATATATGTGTGTATGTAGACACCGTGGTACCGACTCGCCCACACTTAACGGGATCGGATACTCACACCTCACTTGATAGCCAAAGTTAGGATTTTCATCATATTATCCTCTTTGCTCATAATATTACCATGATTGAACAATTCAAGTACGAGAAGGAATTTTAACCACCTTCATTTAGCTCAACAGCTCATTATTCATTTACTATTTGCTCTTTATCAATTATATCAGGAGTAACACAATTACTCAATTGATGGAGTTCATAATTCTTATCTGAATATTATGTACATTAAATTCGCAGCTATCATAGCTCAATTTCATCAAATATCAGTAATAACTTGTACAAAACATCAGATAATATCAAACAACAATTAGAACATGCTCGTGGGTCCTACGGCTACCCGACATACAGTATAGATGCCACGTACGGACTCTCGTCACGTGGTACGTACGTAGCCCCCCTCAACGAGCACAATTAGCAATCAAGAGCCTAGGGGACATTTCCCCCTTACAAAGTTTGGAAAGGAAACTCACCTCGTGTCGAATCTACCTCTCAGACCAAGAACGCTCTCACAACTCCGAACTCTACACCCGAGGACTCGTAACTAGAGTAGGAAAAATCCGTATGCTATTCTTGACGAAGATTACACCATACACTTTTAGAACCGCAAAATTTTACGTTGCTACGATTCTAACAATCTTCGTTGGAAACCTTCGTGGATTGAGTTTGGAAATCCCGAAAATTGGATTGAATCTTGCTTCTGCTCGTGAAGTCTTTAATCTTAGCTTCTGTTTCTTTGAAATTCTCTTTTTTTTTGTTGAACAAATTAAGCTTTTATCCCTTGAAGTCTTTGAACTAGAGAAAATGGAGTATCTATCTTCTTTAGTATTTTTGACGTCTATTGTTTTGGTTCTGTTTGTAGAAAATGAATAGAACAAGACATTGTTCTTAGTAAATTCCAAAAATTCCTAGAAAGCCACCTAGGACTACATGATTAATTAGTCATGTCTAGATTTGTGGCTTCTTGCCACGTTTGGGAGTGTATATTTTATTAATTTTTATCCACTTATTAGTTAACCGGGTAATGTTTTGTTACCCCGTAATTAATCCAGTACCCGCATAATTTAAAAATTATTTCTACTTACTTAAAATATTACCCACTTTTCACATACCTTACTATTATGGCCATGTGGTATCTTATATGGTACTAGTCATAAATATCGGGTATTATCGCTCGACCCATTTTTTTTACTACAATTCGGCAACCCTTAATGAAACTCATTTTCTTTAATTTGTGTACCCTTTATCCTTCATGACACTAAATTTTTCAGGCAAGTCATGAATGACATAACGGAACTATTACCGGTCCCGAAATTCTGTTCGGACCTCAATAACATAAAATCACGTTCCAAACCAAATTTCAAACTTAAGGAAATTCTTATTTCAATATTGGGCGCTGAAATGCTCCCGGGTCATCGAAAACCCGTTCTGAACATACGCCCAATTCTGAAATCATCATACGAAGCTACTGGAGCTGTCAGAACTTGATTCCGAGGTTATTTGCTCAAAATATTGACCGAAGTCAAACTTGGCCAAAAAGGCCAACCTTAAGGAACCAAGTGTTCCTATAGCACCCTAAACACTTTCAAATCCCGAACCTCCCGTCCCCGCAAGTCATAAATCACAAGAAGCAGCTATGGGAAGTCTCGAGGTAGGGGAACAGGGTCCTAATACGCAGAACAACCGGTCGAGTCATTACAAAGAACATATGTTTAAGAGGGGGAGAATGTAACGACCCGGTCCGTCGTTACATAGAACCTGCATTTTAGTTACTGTTATTGATGTGTTAGAGTTGGTAGGCTTGAAATCAGAATGGTTATAGTGAGAGTTTAGTCATTCAGTCTTTAAAAATAGCCTTAAAGTTGGAAAAGTGAACTGAGAGTTGACTTATTGGTAAACGACCTCGGAATGCAGATATTATGGTTCGAATAGCTTCGTTAGGTGATTTTGGACTTAGAAGTGTGTTCGATGTAGAATTAGGCTTGAATTGGCGAAGTTAGGTTTTGGGTGATTTCCGGTTGGCAGTGGAAAATAGGCTATCGGGGTCGGAATGGAATTTCGATAGTTGGAACAGGTTTGTAATATCATTTTGTACTTGTCTGCAAAATTTCAGATCAATCGGAGTTGATTTAGATAATTTCGGCATCATTGGTGGATTTTAGGAATATCAAAGTTCTTAGGCTTGAATCCGATGTGAATTTGGTGTTTTGATGGTAGTTTTGGTGTTTTGAGAGTGAAACTAAGTTTGAATGATCATATGTGATGCGTTGGTATATTTGGTTGAGGTCCCGAGGGGCTCGGGATTGATTTCAGATGGTTAACGGGAATTTCGGAAGTTGGAAATTGCAGCAAAAAGCTGCTGGTGTGAAATCACAGAGATTTCCGCACCTGCGGATGTTTGATCGAAGGTGCGGGCCCGCAGGAGCGGGCAGGGGGTCGCAGGCTCAGAAAGTTTGCAAGTGAGATCAAAGGACCGTAGGTGCGGTCGCGCAAGTGCGGAAATACCTAGGCAGTTAAATAATTAAACCCTTCCGCGACTTAAATTTGTATGGAAAAGAGCTCTTGGGGGCGATTTTGAAGAGGAAAATTCTTGTTCTTCATAGAGGTAAGTGTTATAGTCATTAAAACTCGATTATGGGTGATTATAGAACATAAAACCAGTGTAAATTCATGAAACATCAGTAGAAAAATTGGGTTTTAGGGCTTGAGATTATGAGACCTTTAGGGGTCGATTTGAGGGGTCAAATGAACTCCGATTTTGGTGTTCTTTATATGTACGGACTCGTGAGAGGACGAAAAACACTTTTGTATAAAAATTTCTGAGTTTTGGGACGCGGGACCGGGGGTCGGGTTTTGACCGATTTCGGATTTTTGAGTTAAATTCAATATTTTTCAATTGGAATTCGTTCCTTAAGCATATATTGATGATAAAAATCTGAACTTGGTTGATTTGGAGCCTTCGGAGGTTGCTTTGAGGGGCAAGCGCATTGCGGAATAATTCCGGGCTAGTTTTGAGGTAAGTAANGGGTCGATTTGAGGGGTCAAACGAACTCCGATTTTGGTGTTCTTTATATGTACGGACTCGTGAGAGGACGAAAAACACTTTTGTATAAAAATTTCTGAGTTTTGGGACGCGGGACCGGGGGTCGGGTTTTGACCGATTTCGGATTTTTGAGTTAAATTCAATATTTTTCAATTGGAATTCGTTCCTTAAGCATATATTGATGATAAAAATCTGAACTTGGTTGATTTGGAGCCTTCGGAGGTTGCTTTGAGGGGCAAGCGCATTGCGGAATAATTCCGGGCTAGTTTTGAGGTAAGTAATGTCTTGAAATCCTGTCCTGAGGGTATGAAACCCCGGACTATGCACCCTTCACGGGTTTTGGAATACATAGATTGAAACTTGGGAAATATATTCCCTAATTAATCAACTATTGAGTTGCGAAACCGATTTTTAAGCCTTTGCTTAATTAGTATTTATATATTATGATATGTTTTGGGCTGTAAGCCGTGTTTGGGGCCTAGTGCCGATTTGTTTACCCCTTGGGGGACTGTTTTACTGTGTTTCCTCACTTGATATGTTGTGAATTACACTCAGTCTTTTCCTGATAAATTGTTTTGACACTCAGAGTATTTTGATACTATTTATTGAAAAATGAAACACTGTTTTGGGTCGAGAACCCGGTTTGTTTATGGCCTAAGGGCTAATTGAAAGTGTCTGACTGAGTGATGTGAGGAGGCTTCCAGGCCTTATGAGTGATGTGAGGAGGCTTCCAGGCCTTATGAGAGAGGTGAGGAGGCTTCCAGGCCTTATGAGAGGTGTGAGGAGGCATCCAGGCTTTATGAGAGAGGTGAGAAGGCTTCTAGGCCTTATGTTATTATTGCGCTTGGGCTGTAGGAGCCCCTTCGGAGTTTGAGCCCATTTCCAGTGAGCGCCAGAGAGGTGAGGAGGCTTCCAGGCCTTATGAGAGAGGTGAGAAGGCTTCCAGACCTTATGTTATTATTGCGCTTGGGCTGTAGGAGCCCATCCGGAGTTTGTAACACACCCTCAGTGAGCGCCGATACCAATTTAGTGATGATGATCGCCCGCGGGGCCGATATTGAGTGATGATTTATACTGAGTGATTGAGGGAATGCCCGAGGGCATCTGTTCCGAGAAATGATTTTGGCCTGAGGGGCAATTTCATGATGATTTTACTATGTTTCGAACTATGATTTACTCTGTTTTCAAACTGAGTTTTACTGAGGACTTCTCTGAGATATATCGATATTTACTTGTTCTCAAAGGTTTTCTGGAAACTGATTTCGAACTTAAGAAATTTATGAATACTACTTGGTGACTTGATGTTTTACTGGTTGTTGTGAAATGGTGTATCTGTTTGTGTGCTTTATATTTCTCAGACTGTGATTTCTTTTCATTACTACTCAGTTGGCGTACTCATAAATACTCCCTGTGCCTCTGTGCACAGATTCAGGTGATGGTCTGGAGCAGTAGCAGTTTTGCTTGTTCGTTAGCGGATTTCACGGGATTTCGAGGTAGCTGTCCAGCGTCCACAGTTTCTCCACTTCCCTTCATTATTATGTTTTTACAAATTGATTCAGAGACATATATTATAGTTTTTAGCAGAGTTAGGCTTATTCATTCTTAGATGCTCATGACTATTGACTCCAGTTCTCGGGAGTTTGTGTAGGCTAATATGGGAACGCTAAGACATTAATTTCATTATTTATGCTATGGTTGCGTGCTTATTGTTAAATTGTGAACGATTATAATTGAACAAAAGCGTAGTAATGTGATGGTTGGCTAGCCTAGTTCCACGATAGGTGCCATCACGGCCTGGTAGCATTTGGGGTCATGACAGAGTCCAACAAAGTCCATAGTGATACGCTCCCACTTCCACTCAGGGATCTCTATCTGCTGAAGCAAACCACCGGGTCTCTGATGCTCATACTTTACATGTTGACAATTCAAGCAATGAGCCATGTAAGAAACAATGTCCTTATTCATCCTTCGCCAACAATAATGCTGCCGTAGGTCCTAGTACATCTTGGCAGCACCCGGGTGAATAGAAAACTTAGAACTATGAGCTTCCTCAAGGATCAAATCACGAAGCCCATCAACATTAGGCACACATATGCGACCCTGCATCCTCAAAATCGTCATCACAAACCGTAACACTCTTGGCACCACCGTGCCTAACTGTGTCCCTAAGGACCATTAAATGCGGGTCATCATCCTGCCGATCTCTAATACGTTCAAATAAAAAAGACCGAGCGACTGTACAAGCTAAAACATGGATGGGCGAAATATCCCACCTCACAAACTGATTGGCCAAAGTCTGAATATCTGAAGCTAACGGTCTCTCACTGACCGGAATAAATGCAAGGCTCCCCATACTCACCGCCTTCCTACTCAATGCATCGGCCACCACATTGGCCTTCCCCGTATGATACAATATAGTGACGTCATAATCTTTCAGTAATTCTAACCATGTCCTCTACCTCAAATTAAGATCCTTTTGCTACGATGATCTGTGAAAACTTCACACGGCACACCATAGAGATAGTGCCTCCAAATTTTCAATGCGTGAACAATGGCTGCCAACTCTAAGTCATGGACAAGATAATTCTTCTCATGAACCTTCAACTGCGGAGACGCATATGCAATCACCCTGCCCTCCTGCATTAATACGGCTCCAAGCCCAACACGGGAGGCATCACATTATACCATGAAGGATCCTGAACCTTAAGGTAACACCAACACTAGTGCTGAAGTCAAGGCTGTCTTGAGCTTCTGAAAGCTCGCCTCACACTCGTCCGACCATTTGAATAGGGCACCTTTCTGAGTCAATTTAGTCATTGGGGTTGCTATAGATGGAAACCTCTTCACAAAATGACGGTAGAAACCCGCCAAACCCAAGAAACTCCTGATTTCCGTGGCTGAAGTGGGTCTAGGCCAGTTCTTGACTGCTCTATCTTTTTAGGATCTACTTGAATACCCTCTGCTGATACGATATGACCCAAGAAAGCAACTGAATCTAACCAGAACTCGCACTTTGAAAATTTTGCATATAACTGACTATCCCTCAAAGTCTGGAGCGCTATTTGGAGATGCTTCTCATGCTCCTCCCGACCGCGGGAGTATATTAGGATATCATCAATGAACACAGTTACGAAAGAATCCAAATAAGGCTTGGAAACCCGATTCATCAAATCCATAAAAGATGATGGGGCGTTAGTCAAGCCCAAAGGCATCACCATAAATTCATAGTGCCCATATCTCGTCCGAAAGGTTGTCTTAGGAAAATCAGACGCCCTAATCTTCAAGTAGTGGTAGCCCGATCTCAAATCAATTTTCGAAAATACCCTAGAACCTTGAAGTTGATCAAATAAATCATCAATTCTCAGCAATGGATATTTATTCTTGACAGTGACTTTATTCAATTACTGTTAATCTATATACATTCTCATAGATTCATCCTTCTTCTTCAAGAACAAAATCGGTGCACCCCAGGGTGAGACACTAGGTCTAATGAAGCCCTTATCAAGCAAGTCTTACAACTGCTCTTTCAATTTTGGTAGGGTCATTCGGTATGAAGGAATAGAAATGAGCTAAGTGCCTGGAGCCACATCAATGCAAAAATCGATATCCTTATCAGGTGGAATCCCCGACAGGTCTGCAAGAAACACTTCGGGAAACTTGCGAACAACATGCACCGAATCTATAGAAGAAACTTCAACATCAGAGTCACGAATATGAGCCAAATAGGCCAAACACCCCTTCTCAACCATGCGAAGAGCCTTGGCGTAAGACATCATCCTGTTGGGAGAATGACCAGAAGTCCCTTTCCACTCCAATCGAGGAAATCCCAGCAAAGCTAATGTAACTGTCTTGGCGTGACAATCCAAGATGGCATAATAAGGCGATAGCCAATCCATGCCCAATATGACGTCAAAATCGACCATGTCAAGAAGCAAAAGGTCCACACTGGTTTCAAGACCCTCAATCACGACCACACATGAACGATACACACGGTCTACCACAATAGCATCCCCCACGGGCGTAGACACATAAACAGGGACACTCAAAGAATCACGGGGCATAACCAATTACGAGGCAAAATAAGATGATACATAAGAATAAGTAGACCCCGGATCAAACAGAACTGAAGCATCTCTATTGCAAACAGAAATGGAACATGTAATAACAGCATCAAAGGACTCCGCCTCAGGTCTGGCTGGAAATGCATACAACCGGGGCTGGGCCGCACCACCTTGAGCCACGTCTTTGGGAGGAACTTTGATAGGTGGACTTCCACCTCTAACGTGATGGCCTCTACCTCTAGCGAGCTGACCTCCACCTCTAACAATCTGTCCCCTACCTTTGGCTACCTGACCCCTACCCCTGGCTGGCCGGACAGGCAGTGCTGGAACTATAGCACGGGAACCTAAATACTGAGAATTATCCGACGCGTGAGGACAATATCTATCAATGTACCTCGGGTCACCACAAGTGTAACAAGACCTCGATTGCTGAGACTGTTGGCCGACAAACTGACCCTTTCGACCAGTATAACCACCCTGAACACTCTGAAGAGATCAAAATAAGTCAAGTAAGAGCCACGATCACCTAAGCCTGAAGTGTTGAATGGAATGTCATGGAAGAATGGCCTCTACTGAAAGTAACCCCGTCTCCAGATGAGGCACCGCTGAATCCACCCGAATGTCGAGGTCTCTTGTATGAACTCTGCCTCTCAATCTGAGGACCATCTAAACTCTTCTGGCCACATTGGCTGCATCCTGAAAGGAAATCTTGCTCCCTATCTCCTTATCCATCTGCAGCCTGATGGGCTGAGCAAGTCCCTCAATAAATCTCCTGCCCCTCTCTCTCTCTGTGGGTAACAAAAGAATAGCATGTCGGGCCAGATCCACAAAATAATTACAGTCATGCTGCCCTACTGAAGTTTCTCAAAATGAAGACACTTCTCTTCTCTAGTAGTAATAGGCAAAAACTTCTCCAAAAAGAGATGTGAAAACTGATCCCAAGTTAGAGAGGTGACCCACCATTTCTTGGCAAAACCAGTCATCTGAAAAGCGGTAAAGTCGACCCCGTTGGTCTCCAAAATAACCATGTTCTGAAGAACCTCATGACAGCTATCGAGATATTCCTGAGGGTACTCTGAAGTAGCACCACTGAAATAAATAGGGAAACTCTTGATGAACCTGTCCAATCTCCACAGAGATTCGGTGGACATAGCTGCCCCATCAACTAGAGATGCTGCTACAACTAACTGAGCTACCTCAGCTGGATTGGATGCTAAGGTCTGAATCTGAGGAGTAGTCTGAGCAGGAGTGCGGGTAGCAGGAGTCTGGACCCCTCCTCCAGCCTGAGATACGGCTGCTACCACGGCGAATGTGCCTGTCTACGCTACACTCTCCATAAGGCCCAATAGTCGAACCAAAGCAACCTTAAGTACTGGGGTAGCAATGAACCCCTCTGGGACCTGAGCTGGTCTCGCTGTAATGGTCTGAGCTGGAACCCCCTCATCAATCTCTATCTGGGGCTCCGCAGCTGGGGCTGCTGCCTGAGGAATGGGCTGAGTCCTGCCCCTGCCTCGGCCTTTGCCCCTAGTAGGAGTTGTTGTTGCTAGAGGACTGGATTGTTGGTCAGTGGAAGAAGAAGCACGTGTTCTCGCAATCTGCGAGAGAATAGAAGAGTTCGATCAGTATTTGAGATATCAAGAATCGCACGACAGAGTAGAATAGAGTGAGTTTTGTTCCTAACTTTATAGCCTCTAAGAGATAAGTACAGACGTCTCCGTACCGATCCCTCATACTCTACTAAGCTTGTTCGTGAATTGTGAGACCTAGGTAACCTGACTCTGATACCAACTTGTCACGACCCAAATTCCCAACCCTCGGGATCGTGATGGCGCCTAACACCATACTTTCTAGGCAAGACAATGTTAGAGGGATTCAACATTTAAAACCATTAAAATATAATACAAACCCTAATATTATTCCAATAAATGAATCATGAATAATATATGAAATAATGTAACGAAACTCGAACTAATATTAATATCTAACTACCCAAGAATTTGGTGTCATAATTAACGAACTACTAACGAATACTACAAGTATTTGGATCAAAGAAATAATGTATAACTGATTTGAAGCAAATAAAACAGTAATCTAGATAATATAAAGAAGACTCTAGGAATCTGCAGACGCCAGCAGATCTACCTCGTGTCTCCGTGCGAATAGTACTGGCTCTAGTTCGATCTCAGCTCAGACCTAAACCTGGATCTGCACAAGAAGTGCAGAATGCAGTATCAGTACAACCGAACCCATGTACTGGTAAGTGCCGATCCTAACCTCGGCGAAGTACTGACGAGGCTAGGGCAAGACACCGCATAAGAACCTGGACATATATAAACGTGCTAGCAGGAATAACAACAAATGAAGAATTTAAATAATAAACAATGGGAAGGGGTCATGTTGTGGGGAATCTTATCATAAGGATTGAAACAACGAAAAGACAGATATAAAGAATGATAAAGCAACTAAATTGCGAAATTAAAGTAGAAATGAAATTTGTACGGCATCACCCTTCGTACATTTACTCTCATCCTCACCAACCAATAAATAGAATGCATGTCATCACCCTTCGTGCTTTTATTCTCATCCTCACCATATAATGAATATGAATGCACGACATCACCCTTCGTGCTTTACTCTCTTCCTCACAATATAGAAAATTCATGCACGGCATCACCCTTCATGCTTTACACTCTTCCTCACAATATAGAAAATTCATGCACGGCATCACCCTTCATGCTTTACACTCTTCCTCACAATATAGAAAATTCATGCACGACATCACCCTTCGTGCTTTACACTCTTCCTCACAATATAATATAAATGATTCATGCACGACATCACCCTTCGTGCTTTACTCTCTTCCTCACAATATAATATAAATGATTCATGCATGGCATACCCCTTCGTGCTTTACTCTCTTCCTCTTAATATAGAATCAATAACAGCATACAAAGAGGGATTTCACCAGAAATCAGTATTTCATCATCGCTTTTATCATCATTTATCATTTCGATCTCAACTCAATATTCACAAAGGGATTTCACAGGAAATCAATATTTCATCATAGTTTCTATCATCATTTATCATTTCAATCTCAACTCGGTATTCACAATATTATCTATCTCAGTGGAACCTGATACGAATCTCCCAACATTTCACTAACAACAATAATCACAAATGATAGGCTTTAAGACAATCTAAATAACAAGAATTAACATTCACTCGCATGGTATGACCTGACCACAACGTATAGGTACTCGTCACCTCACCTATACATTGGATTTAACAACAAACAAGTAGCAAGTACTCACACAACACCTATTCCCTCAAGCTAAGGTTAGACACAACACTTACCTCGATTTTGCAGGCCACTCACTGCTCAAGCACTACTTTCCCTTTAGAATTGACCTTCAACTCACTCGTATCTAATCATGATTGGTTTAATATCATTAAATATTGCTAAATGTGCTAACTTTAATGCAAAATTGTAGTTTTTATAGGTTTTCACAAAGTATGAAAATCGACCCCGGGCCCCTTGGTCCAAACTCGAGGTTCGGACCAAAATCCGTTTACCCATTCTCCCCCGAGACCGGATATGCAATTGGTTTTTGAATCCGACCCAAATTCGAGGTCTAAATTCCCAAATTTTGAAATCCCTAAGTTCTACCCAAAATCCCTAATTCTACCATGAAACTTTCTAGATTCTATGATGAAAACTTGTACAAAGTAGTCAGGGATTGAAAGAGATGAGTTAGAAATCACTTACCTATGATTTGGGGAAGAAAACTATTTTGAAAAATCGCCTCTTTCGTTCTAGGGTTTTTGATAAAATAGTGAAAAGTAATGTATTTATACGCACGCTTCAGGTCCTATCACCGCTGTCAGCGAAATAATTCCGCTGCCGCGGAAGTCCAGGCCTTGCCCCACCGCTGTCACAAAAATAGTTGGCATAACGTCCACTAATGAATTTGAATGCCTAGGATTTCCATTCTTAACCACTTGCCAAAGGCCAAAGATTTTCAGTTTATCATAGATAAAGTGCATTCCAAATTATCTCATTGGAAATTTCCTTTTCTTAATATGGCTGGACGAACCACTCTAGCATCTAGCACTTTAGGTGCAATTCCCTCTCATTCAATGCAATACACCCTTATTCCCCTCAAAACCCTAAAAACAATAGACAAAATTCAAAGAGATTTTATCTGGAGAACCTCTAGTGTTGCTAAAAAACTCCATCTAATCAACTGGTATACTGTAACTAGGGAAAGGAGTGAAGGAGGGCTAGGAATTCGTCAAGCAAAAGCTAAAAATTTGTTATTTCTATCAAGCCTAGCTTGGAGACTCCTAAAAATCCCTAGCACCCCTTGGTGCCATCTCATTATGGCCAAATATGCTAGGTCCAAATCCATCACTAATACTTCCTTCATTTGGAAATCCATACTCAAGGGTTGGAAAGTGTGTAGCAATGGTATTCTTTGGCATTCGTCGATTAATTCCAGTATGAATATTTGGTGTAACAAGTGGATATACAATTCCAATTCTCTAATATGCTCCATCGAAGGCACTCTTAATAAGAGTGACCTTAAACTATCAATAGGAAGCCTAATCAAGAACAAGGAATGGGATATTAAGGCCCTTTCTTTTGTATTACCTACTGAGGTAATCAAGAACCCTAACATAACACCCATCCCTTGTAAAGAATCAAAAATTGATAGAATTAGCTGGAGCCTTAATTCAAATGGTATCTTCTCAACTAAGTCTTGCTATAATCTTCTCAGTAAACCCAATTATACGTCCAACTACTTCAAATGGATCTGGGACCTTCATTGCCCAAACAAAATTAAAACATTTATGTGGAAATGCACGCATAATCGTATTCCTTGTCGAGCCTACCTAGCCAAAATATGTATGAATATTGACGCAACATGTACAACAGAAGGAGAATGGAAGACATCCATCACATTTTTGTGGATTGACCAATGTCGCGTCATTTTGGAGGAACATGGGTCTCACTTCCTTAGACATAGTAGGTAATGAAAACTGGATAGTGAAACTAAGGGATACTTTCATCTACCATAACTCAAACAAGATTAGTTAGGAAATCCTATTCCCATACTCCATATGGTAAATATGAAAAAACAGAAATCTCAACAACATGAACAACTTCAATTGCAATTTGGATATTAATAAAACTATTCACCTTGCACAGGAATTTATTTTCTTCACAGAGAAAAATCCATTCACTAACAAAAAAGTTAAAGCTGCGATCAAGTGGCACAAATCACCAAAAAACATGATTAAATTAAATTGTGATAGTGCTTTTTCTAGTAATAACAATGCAACAGGACTTGGTGGCGCATTCCGAAACAACAACGGAGATTGGATCATGGGATTCCACAAGGAAATCCAAGCACTTTTCCCCACACATGCAGAATTGATGGCTCTACTACAGGGACTAAAAATTGCCAAAGAAATAAACTTCATAAATCTGGAAATCGAAATTGATAGCACTGGTATCATTAAGCTTATGTATGAAGATAGTAATAACTTCTCTAACATTGTCTCTGAATGCAGATGGTTAATGCACAAGCTGAAGCTCCCACTCCTGAAACATAACTTCAGGGAAAGTAATGAAGTGACACACCTGATGGCAAAGGAAGCAATCAAGCACCCCTCCTTTATAAAGTGTTTCTACCATGCTCGTCCCCCTTATTTTGTTGAACAAGAAATGTTGAGCAACAATCACGATATTTGTAATAGTGTTAAAAATATCTCTACCAGTGTATGTACTTATTTAACAAGTATGGGCAATAGTAATGCCCTAAAAACTACTTCCATATTTTGTAATGTGTTTTAAGTAATATAAGTTTGCACTTTTTATGTTGAAAAAAGTCTATTTCTCGTATTCTAAAGTGTGATTTTTCTTATCATATTTTTGTTCATAAATAAAATCTTATCTCATTATTTACAACAACGGTTCTACTATCCTTTTATGGATAACGTATAAAATATTCTTTTTTATGATTTGTCAATATTAATATGACTTTATTGTTCTTGTTATTAAAATATTTTTACTGATTATTAAATAATTTATATATTTTATGTAAGATCTTATTTTGTTGTTTGAATTTTTTTTATTCTTAAAGTCGATAAATCTTTAATATCTTAAGTATATTTTTGTTTTATTTTATATTGTAACTTACTTCAATGTATAAATATTCATAGGTTATCTTAGATTACGTCTTTCTATATTTTATTTTTATTTTTTTCTATTATAGAAATTTAATTAACTTTTTACCTCCATATTTCTAGCTAATATAGAAGAAAATCTATTACTGGATTAATATATGGATATAAATATAGATATAAATATATATATATATATATATATATA
>ML282043.1:0-54319 GCA_005239495.1 Nicotiana undulata | reverse complement strand
CCGTGAGTATGTGACACCAGTTCTGGGATTTGTTTATGGGTTTTATTTCGAAAAGTGCTATGTCATATTTTGATTATTTGCTAAGTTTCATATGGGGGCCATCGAAGCCTTAGTTATCTTGTTCGTATTTGGTGTTAATGAGTTTTATTTACTTCAAACGTTGGCTTGTCTAGCGGGCTCAACGTTAGACGCAGTCATGGCCCGAAGGTGGGATTTCTGGTCGTGACACTTCTGGAATCTCTTAGTGAGATAAGCCATGTCATTGGCCTCTTCGCTTGACTCATTCTTTTCAACTTGAAGGACCAGGTTCTTCTCCTTCTTGTGTTCTCTTCTTTCACTATCCTTCTTCATTTGTATCTCATATGTTTTCAGATTTCTTATCAACTCATCCATTGTTTGAGTTTGCAAGTCTTTAGCTTCAGTGATAGCATTTACTTTGCTTTGCCAGGAGCTAGGCAGAACACTCAAAATCTTTCGCACTAGCTTGTTTCTAGGAATGACCTCTCCCAGTGAGTGAAGCTCATTAATTATGGAGGTGAATCTAGTATGCATATCATGTATAGATTTATCGTCCTTCATCCTGAACAGTTCATACTCAGTAGTGAGCATGTCGATTTTGGACTGCTTCACTTGCGTCATTCCTCCATGAGTTATTTGCAATGCTTCCCAAATTTCTTTGGTATTGACATGCTGAGATCCTATTGTACTAATCAGGTCCTATACCGCATACCAGAATTTTCTTTGCATAAAAGTTCTTTTCAACTGCTTTTCTGTCAACATCGTTGAACTCTTTCCTGGTCTTTGGCACCAACAGACCTGCTTCTCCTACCTTCTTCATAGGGACATCAGGACCATCACAGATGATGTCCCATAGTTCTGAATCTTCAGCCATTATGAAGTCATGCTTACGGGTTTTCCACCACCCATATTATTGACCATTGAATCTAAGAGGTCGATATGTTGATTGTCCTTCTTTAAAGTTTGGTGAAGCATCCATTAGAGATCCTTTCTAGGTGTTAACCTTTTAGAAAGAACCTACTCTGATACCAATTGATAGTTTCTATGAATCCACCAAACTGTAGAGAGACCAAGTTCTCTACCCGTTCCCTCAAAGTAATATACAGAAACAGCAAGTAAAGGAGACAGAGGATTTTTACATGGAAAAATCCCAACTCAAGAGGAAAAAAACCACGACCTACACTTGTAGGATTTCAACTTCACTAACTTGTAATCTAAACTATTACAAACCACTTTGTAATGACCTTCTTACAAAGACGTTAACACACTAACTTGTAATGCCTATTACAAGCCACTTTGTAATGACCTTCTTACAAAGACGTTAACATACTAACTTGTAATGCCTATTACAAGCCACTTTGTCACTCACTAGTTACAAAGACTTTTCGCATATGACTACACTAGTCACAACAAAAACACACAAGGTTTATGGTTGGGAGATTCCTAAAGTCGTGCTTCTACGAAAGCAAATAGGATACAGTGAAAAATAAAATGCAAGATTACAACTCAACTAAGGACCCCTAACAACACAAGGTGAAACTGGTCCATCTTAGTGGAGTTGTCTTCTTGCTCTTGACACACTTAAGTCTTCAATGCTAGAGCCCTCTTTAGTGCTTGAGAGAATGTTTTTAGTAAATGCTCAAGTGAATATCTTGTTTGTCTCCAAAGCAAGATATTATAACCCTAGGACATCCCAAGGAGGATGCCCATACCTAGATAGTAAACTTCTCAACCAATGGGAAGTGAGTGTTGCATTGTTGATGCACTGTAGCATGTACAGTTGCAGGCAGTCACTTTTCTATCAGCTTTCCACCTGTAGAGTTGACTTGTACTTCCGTCTATGAGAATGCCAAGGGATCAGGTCCCTCAGTTGGTCCCTATGAGTTCAAGAGTACATTGTCTAGAATTCTTGAGTTAAAGCTGACTGGTTGTGCTGGCCACGTATCAGGTCCTTTATTTGGTTCTTCACATGAAAGTTTGTTAAATCATCAAAACAGATTACAGCCCATCAGAAGTCACATTAAAATATTTGGGGAAGGAGCTAAGGAGATAGACTGATAGATACAGAAAGTCATAAACATATATTATAATGTTTTCAAGATAAAACATATTTATGTTACATATTTTCCAGGCGACATTTAGTGAAATTTTTCTGCCCATTAGCGACCAAAGTTGGTCGGTTTTTAATTAAAAATAATAATTTTATGCCCATTAGCGACCAAGATTGGTCACTTATGTATAAAAAAATAAAAAAATTAAACATTACCGACCAAAGTTGGTCGGTTAATGAATCCAGATTTCAATTTTACCGACCAACTATTGTCGGTATGGTTAAATTTTATTTTTTAAAAATAATATATATTTTATTTTACCGACCAACTTTTGTCGGTAATTTTTAAATTTTAATAATTAATAAAATAACGTAATTTAAATACATTGACCAACTTTGGTCGGTTTTCTGGGTTTTAATTTTGGCATAAAATGCCTGTTTTGGCAGCTACACCACCTGTCAGCATACAAAAATCCCTAAATAACAACACAACAACAACAACAACAACACATTCAATAAATACATTAAAACTAACAAATGAAAGTTCAATAGAACTAGAAAACCCAAAATCAAGTTAAAACTTATTACAGCTAGTTCAAAACCGGTTCTATTTTTCTAGTTCAAAGTATATAAAAGTCAATGAGTGTTTTGTACAACATCATCATCACCGTCTGATGAACTTTCATCTACAAGAAGATATAGAGAAGGGTCTTGTCGAGGAGGGGAAGAACGATCACGGGGAGGACGGAAGGAACGCTCATGTTCAAGTCGAGCCTCTGGCGATGACTCATGAGACCGGGGCAACGGAAAAGCTCCAGTAGATAGGAGAGTTATGATATGAGCTTGCATGCCAAGGTACTGAGCATCACTAACCCTTTCTCTTTCCTTGGCCACTTCTAGCTCGGATGTGAGCTTTGTCACAGTCTCCCGCATAGCGGAGAGGCTCTCCCCATTAAGTTTCTTGCCTTGCGAGGAAGTCCCTATTCCTTGCATTCCACACTTATCGCAATGAAATTTCTTAGTAGGAAGCCCGTATACCTTCCCCCATTTTGGACCGCCAACAGACTCCGTCCATATTCTTTCAGCATCCTCGTCCGAAGATTGGGTTGGCTCGCCCGACTCATTAGGTGGCTGAGCGCGGATGAATTCCTCCACATTAGTTTGGAAGCGGCCCTATACGAAAATTTATATTGAATTAGTATTTAAAATTTTATATTAAAGTAAATTAAAATACTTAAAGAAAAGTGAAAGCTTACATATACAGTCAAGCCCCGGTCCTCGACCCACCTTTCATGATCCGTCTCTTTCTTCATCTATACATGAAAAGCTCATCTTGGTTCATTGGACGCCCCAACTTCGTTTCCTAAAAACAAATTAATTTAGTTAATAAACAGAATAGATATACTTTGAAAATTAAAATAATTTAAGCAATTACGTACCAATCTTCTTTTTATTGTCCCTAGGCTGATCGCACCTCCACTGTGCAAAGAGCCTCCCTTCTCAGATGCGCGAGCTTTCTTTCCTTTTTCGCTCTTCTCTAAGAACTTTGCGGTAAGTCATTGCCTTTGTAAATAATCCCATAAATTTTGAAGTAACCAGTTAGGCTTCTTGTTCTTCTTTCTAGCTTTGGAGAAAGTATGCGACAATCGCTTGCGAGCTTTGTGATGAAAATCTGCAGCCACTTCGCGTTATAGCGGTGTTCCTATAGACACTTGCTATTTCCAATTTTAAATATTTTATGAAAATATCATAAATATAAATAATTAAACTTCTTAAAAGAACATTTATACCTTAAATTGATTGAAAATTTTCTCCTTCAGCGAGAATGGGAAATCAGTCCAAGTTGCATAAGGGCCATCATAAGGCTTTTTGATGGATTTGGTGATTATACTCGTAGTCTTATTACTCGGGATGGACCTGCAATTTAATAATAAAAACACATTAATATCTTAGTAAAAATTTTACAAAACAATAAACGCAAAAATAACAAATAACTCTTACCCATCACCCTTAGGGACTATGATTATCCTGCCATATTGATCATAATGCACCTCCTCGTCATCATCATCATCACCTTCCGAAGCATGTATATCAGAGGCATGTGTGGACGGTGTAGGGGGTCAGAGCTACTACCTCGCAGGCGAAGGCCTGAAATAGATGGAGTCGCTGATGAAGATGGTTGCGATTCCTATGACTGCGACATAGCTGGATGGACCCCAAGTGGCGTTGATAATGATGGCTGTGACCCGAGTGGCTGTGACATGGATGGATGTGATCCACGTGGTCATGAGGCAGCTGGACTGTATGCCGGACGTATAGTCATATGGCCCTGTGATAAAAGACTTGGTGTATGCATGAAGGTGTAGGATTCATGATGTTGTGGCAGCTCAGTATATCCGTGGGGTGGAGGATAAGACATAGGCATATGCATAGGCATCTCTGAAGAGGGTGGAAAAGATGGAGTATTATTTTCTACCCTCCTCTTTCCCTTCCTAGCATTTTCTCGACCCCGAGAACCAGTAAGGTCATTGCTACATTGACCCTTGCCTGCCATTTGAATAATATAATACATATTTAGATTGAAACATATAAGAAACTAGCTATAAAATAATAGTTATTTAAAAAACTAACTTTTTAGAGCTCATCGACGTATTGTTCCTCCTCCGAGAATTCTTCGTCCTCACTTGTTTGAGCTTCATCAGTTGATTCTTTGTCCTCATTTTCTATAATTGTTACTTCATTTATATCTACTTATTCCAATATGTGTTCAGGATGTTCCAAATTATTTTCTAACTGATCGTCCACTATTTGGTGAACACTGGAGATAACGTTTTGATATGCAACATCTAACACATTCTCGACTTCCACCCTACCTACAGGCTTAGTTTTTTCACCAATCGGACTTATTCCGCCGCAATGGATAAGGAGCATAATACACTTGCCTAACATTATGTGCAATTATTAAAGGATCATAGTGATCATACTCTCTCGTATCATTAACCTCAATTATGTTGTATTGGTTGTGTACTCTTGTACCTCTTGTTGGATTTGGGTCACACCACTTGCATCGAAAAAGTATCAATTTCTTATATGGCCAACTTGTATATTCTAGTTCTATTATTTCTTTGAGCACACCATAATAATCAATATCTCCAACTTGGTTTCCATCACCACCTTGAACCCACACCCGTTGTTGCTGCTATTTTTATTTTTAGAGAAATCCGTTGTATGGAAATTATAACCATTCACTACGTACTTAGACATTGTTGTAACCTGAAGCCCAGGTCTCCAAGATATATCTTTCAAAAATTAATTTACACCATTATTTGGATTATTTACCTAAATAGTGTTAAAAAAAATTCATAAGTTAGCATAACTTACAAATATTATTTACTTACATAGTGTTAGAATATTATCAGGATAAACTTACAAATTGTTTGAACCACGTACCAAATCTCGTATATACAGCATCATGGCCAAATTGACCCACGAAGTGACTATGATACATCAAATATTTTTAGTAGTTGCATCGAGATGTAATCACAGTAAATTTTATATTTTGATAACTAATAAATCAATACTTACTTGAGAAATGGTAAAACCTTGGGATAATTTAGCAACACGTGAAGTGTAGTTGGCTTGTACTCCATATCACTCAAACTTCTCTTTCTAACATCCTTAAAACATCAGCCTGGTTGATTGAATATGGACATTGGCGGATATAATGGATCATTCACACATTCGACCGTGTGCCTATTGGGCATATTCCTAACACATGGCACGTTACTCTCAAAATAATAAGAACAAAAATGAGCAGTTTCCTTTGCAAGATAAGCTTCGCATATAGATCCTTCAATCATATTCCTCTGCTTAACAAATTGTTTGCATTTGCCAATTGTCCGACATAATGTCATGTTAGCCAAGAACATTCAAATAAAACAGAAAATTACATCAAATTTATAATATTACCTCTCAAAGGGATACATCATTGAACATGCCCTCTAAGTCGTGCCTCGTGTACAAGGTGGATTGGAAGGTATTCCATCACATCAGAAAAGCTACATGGAAATATCTTCCCTCAATGTGGTAAAACACAAGTCTTTGAAAAATAAACTAATCTCTGTGAAGGGTTTCCAGATTCTTTCAGGCAAACCACAAAATGCAATAGGCACTAAGGTCTCCATGAAAACATGACAGTCATGACTTTTCAAATGGCTCAACTTCCCTACCTCCATATCCACTTCCAAGGGTCAGGTTCTTTTAGGGATTGATAGACTTGTGAAGATCCTAATTAGTATATATAATTTATTATCAAATAAATCTGTNATATCGTTTTGATATGCAACATCTAACATATTCGCGACTTCCACCCTACCTACAGGCTTAGTTTCTATTACAACCCACCAATCGGACTTATTCCGTCGCAGTGGATAAGGAGCATAATACACTTGCCTAACATTATGTGCAATTATGAAAGGATCATAGCGATCATACTCCCTAGTATGATTAACCTCAACTATGTTGTATTGGTTGTGTACTCTTGTACCTCTTGTTGGATTTGTGTCAAACCACTTGCATCTAAAGAGTATCAATTTCTTATATGGCCAACCTGTATATTCTAGTTCTATTATTTCTGTGAGCACACCATAATAATCAATATCTCCAACTTGGTTGCCATCACCACCTTCCACAGGGTCGGGTTCTTTTAGGGATTGATAGACTAGTGAAGATTTAGTTTAGTATATATAATATATCATCAAATATATATGTTTGTAAATTGATTCATCGACTTATAACTTACTAAGATGCATCGTTGAATATTAAAAACAAAATATTTGACCTATATATATATATATATATATATATATAACACGCTTTGTTGTACTACTTTAACTACATATATATCATGTTATAGTATATGTTAGTGTATTCATCCCTTGTATTACAAAAGTGTTAACGTATTACATTTATATTATTTAGATAGTAAATACAAAAGTGATTTTTAATTTTGACCAATGTTGACCTAATAACCGACCAACTTTGGTCGGTTATTTCCCAGAAATTAAACTGTACCGACCAAAGTTGGTCAGTAAATGCTTTCCCTATATTAACAGACCAACTTTGGTATGTAATTTTAAATAATATCTCTTTATATTTTATAATATTTTAAATAATAATATAAATATTAAAATTTTAAAATTGGGTCCCACATTACCGACCAAAGATGGTCAATAAAGTGAAAGTTTCTTTGACTAAGCAAGTCTGACCAACTCGGTCAACTTGTTGACCACTTTACCGACCAACTTTGGTCGATATTTTATTTATAATAAATATAAAATATTTTTCTCCCCGTCTCCGACCAACTTTGGTCGATTTTATTGACCGACCAACCTTGGTCGCACTACAGCAAGGTTTTAGTGCAATTATTTAATGGCAATAACGTAATTGCCGTTAAATAATTTAGTGAAGGAATAACATTAGCAGCTAATAAATATTTGCCAGCAATAAGTATATTTTTAGTGGTGATTCAAGAGAATTAGTCTGCGAAGCTTTTATTTTTACTTTTTCTTTTTCCTCCAATTATTTTTCCCCCCTAAATCTTCTCCCGCCCAAATAATATATCACTTCTCTGATTTGCCTAAAAAAAGGAATACCTACGCCTCAAAGAATTAGGTCTCATTCTTTAAAGAACTTTCACAATTTTCACGGTGTAAGAAAACTTCCGCCTCCAGCAACCAAAATTGTTGCCAACTGAAAGGTATGATTTCTATATAATCTTCCATAGTTTTATATCTTTCTCTTAATTTCTCTTTATACACCTCTATCTCTATCTCTATCTTTTAGGATTTTGTCAGATTGATTCATGTTCTTGGAGTGAAGGATGAAACTTTTTCTATTGATAATTATAATTTTAATTTGGTTTGCACTTTTTGCTTAGTGAGATATATTTATTTTCGTGCTATATCTATGGATTCTATGGTGCTACTTCTCCATCCCAATTATTTTATATATATTAACTTCTCAAAATTCAAATGTCAAATAAAACTTTAGGTGGAACACTTTTTTATCATTATGATGTGTCAATAGTGAATATGGTTAAAAAAAAATCTGAAACTTCATTCCATGGAATTCGTGTGGCAATTAAAGATTTAAAAAAAAGTATTGGGTAGTTAGTTTTTCCACAGTTTGGTAGTGTTATTTAGTTTTCATGAATTCGTTTTGTACATTTCGGCTTATTAGGTGTTTAAATGGTGTTGATTCATTGTGAAAAATTGCATTATAATGAAGTTTAGTTATAGTTTGCAAGTGGTCGTCTTAGGTGCTTCTTAATGATTATCGTCCTGAAATTGTATCAGGTTCAAGCCATGTTTTTGGATTAGTATATCTTAATCTTCTTTAATTCTTTTCATACCTTTTTTTCTATATTTTCTTTTACTAAAAAATTTGCACTCTTTTATCGTTCAGATTTGACATCAATTTTATTTTAATAGGCCAAGAATGGTATAAAGCCTACACGAGCAGAAATTTTTATACAGACAAACAAAAACGTAACGATGGTAGACAATTGGATGAGAAGTCTGCAAAGGCAGTTGTAAGATTTCTTCTCTTTATTTTATTTCTTGAACTTAAAGAAAATATCTAAATTGAAAATTAGATTTCTGAAGTATTAAATTTATCTCTATTGTTAAATATGTTATGCCCTTAATTAATCAGGACATGATGAATGAAAGGTTGAGGGATACTGACGGATCAAATGACCAGCCTCCCTGCAGTGTTGCTTGGGAAGGAGATGTGTATTCCCAAGTGTTAGGAAATGATAAAAGTGGGTATGTTCGCGGTTTAGGACTTGGTCCAACTCCTTCTATGATGTGGGGCAGTAGATCTTCTTTAGGAAATATTGTTATAGAGGATTCGCCTGATGATGTTGTACAAAAACTAAAGCACTAGATAACAGAGTTAAAAAAGTTAAATGAAAAATAAGATGATGAAATGAGTTTTATGAGACAAGAACTATCATGGATGCGGAGAGTCATGAGAAAAATTGCTCCAAATGAGTTATATATGCCTCAGAATATCAATGGAGTCTCAACTGGACAGGTAACTCAATTTCAAAAGTTTTAGGCGTATTTTCTAAAATTTTAATCTTATACAACAATTTTACGTAATATTTATCAGGTCATTAATATCAACCGTGGCCATGAGCGAATACCACAATCACCCAATATGCATAATGTAGCTAGAAATACCCCGTTGTCTTGTGGTACTTTTCTGTGCTTTCACATAAACTCTTTTTTGTTCTATTCATTTTTTCTTTCTATAAGTGAAAAGCGTTATATAAGAAATATATTAACGCAAACCTTAACTGACTGTTGCATAGGATTATTAGTTTAGTTTCAACTAGTAATCATCCATCATGTGAACTGGCTTTGTGTGTCGTCGGTCATTTTGGTTGTAATTACATGATTATGTGTAGCTAGCTACCGTCCATCATAGAGAGATGTCTTAAGACTTAGAAACTCGAATAAAAATGTACCTCCTCAAGTGAGTTGGTAGAGACTCAGTTTATTATGCTAATACTATTACTGAACTTCTGGTCAAATATTAAATCAAAGAGCCAATATAGATTACTCTCCCTCTAGAGTTTCAGAGTTTGAGAAATTATGGCTTTACTTTGCTAACATCTATTACTTGCATTTATAAATGATGTCTACCATTTAAACTCATTGAATTCTTATTAGTAAATATCTTTGGAAACTATAAAAAAATTTGTAAAGCTACAAGTTACAATCGACAATTGAATGGTTAATCGTTTTGTGGTTATAGGCATGTCTGGTGCTAGACCAGTGACCCCAAAATGATTGGTCAATCATTTGATGTCATTGATGTTGTGATAATTTTGATTGTTTGCTGCACTTGATATATGTTTAGTTTTACCCAAAATTATATGTTGCAGTCTATCCAGTTGAGAAACACTTAAGCTCTGGTCCAAATAACCTGAAAATGCTAATTATATATATTCCTTTGCCTCTCTATTTGTCCAGAATTGGTGTACATGTATGTGCCTGTACAAGTTATTGTATTTTAGGTTGGACTATCATCTAAATGATAGAAATACTAAATGAATAAAAGGAGATTCATTTTTCACATTATTTATCTTATTATTTCAGGTTAAACAGTAGGGCTTCTACTCTTTTGTTAGTATGAATATTATATAGAATTAGTGATAATAACGTTAGTTATTTTGTTTGGACAATGTAATTTTATTTACATGTCGTTCATACATTAGTAAAAATTAATACAGTCTTTGTTTTTCTAGATTGAATGAAATATATTATGTTTTTATGAGTTAAGTAGCAGATTTTATTAGCATATTTGCAGCTTAATGATAGTTTGGTTCTTTATTTTCCGCTAATTAAAGGGTATTTTAATTCGAGAACAAATTTGATTTAGCATCTGTTATAGTTGCAGCTACACAATTGCCATTATAACATATGACTTTTAGTGGCAATTTAATTCAATTTACTAGCAATAAAAATGGGCGTTAAAGTGCAAACTAGGCCTCTTATGGAATTAGTTTAGCAACAATTTTAGTTGCCGCTAATTTATTATTGTTAAAGCATGTGACTTTTGGCGGCAATATAGTTTGATTTACTGGCCAAAATGTTAGACATTAAAGTGCAAGTTAAGCCTTCTATGGAATGGATTTTGCAGCCATTAAATTGCCACTAAATATTTAACATTAAAGCATTTTACTTTTAGCGGCAATATAATTAGATATATCGGCCAAAATGAATGACCATTGAAGCACAATCTAAACCTATTATGAAATGTATTTAGCATCCATTTAATTGCCGTTAAATTTTAGCCGTTAAAGCCTGCGACTTTTAGTGGCAATAGAACCTAGCTTTACCGGCACTTCTTCGAATAGCCGCTAAAGACTTTAGCGACACCAGAAACAACGGCTAAAATGAATAGTCGGTAAATCATCTATTGCCGCTAAAGGTATTTTTTATTGTCACTAAAGACCTTTTTTGGTGTAGTGTGATCGGAAAATTTTGGTCGTTAATTACCGGATTTCTAGTTGTGTAATTTGCTGGTATCTTTCATCTTCTTTTCCTTTGTTTCGTTATCTGTTCTTTTAACTTTTCCAAATTCTGGAAGAAGGATTGAATGATATGGTGATGCGCTTGCCAGATCCAGGGGCGTATGCAGAATTTTGTGTAAGCGGTGTCGACATCTAAAGATGTAATCAAATAAACTGATTATTATAATGATATCATACAGAAAACTAATAATATAATCTGTGATATATGAATAAAATACAATTAAGTACATTACTACAATTCTACTAGTGAAATTTCATTTTTTAAAAGGAATTACAAGTCTCATTAAAATTAATACTGAATACTCTTTTTTCCAATTCACTTTAAAATTATTTATTGTTGCTCTAATGGTATATTGGGGAAAATATTTTCTAAAACTAATAAGAGATACCCAGGCTACCGGGGGTCGAACTCCTGATCTCATCTACAAAAATGCAGCACCAGACCATGTGAGCTAGGAGTTTTTCATATAAAGGATTGCCACTTTATTTATTTGTTTATGTTTGCTTATCAGTTAGAATTAGGTATTTACATATTTAGTAAAAATTTCGGCCAAGCGGTGTCGGATGACATCGCTTGATTCAAGGTACGTCCGCCCCTGGCCAGATCAATGAAGTTGATCATCATGTGTGAGCCCAATAAATTCTTTTCTCTTTAATTAAAGAAGCTCGTACTACCTCCTTTGAGGCATTCGACAAAATAAGATAATTTTGTGTATTTGTAAATATAATTGTAATATTTCTGAATGAGTTCTTAACTGTTCTGAGTATCTAATTGTTTCCAAGTAAGGAAGTAAAATCACGTTTAAATCTTATCCTTCACGTTGCTTGATGTATTTTCTCCTTTATATAATAAAAACTAAAGATGACCGGTCAAATAACATATTACCAACAATTCAGCAATCGAGGATGATTCTTGTATGAAATACCATGAGAAAAATTATTGTCAGAACAAACCAAGAGATCAAGGCCAGAAAAGAGAAAAAAATATTCCAATGAAAAAATTGAGGTTCCAATGATTCTCCATGTTCCCCAATAAAGTTTGAACTAAAGACAAATGAAAAGTTTGAACATTAAGTTTCGAGGACATATTTAGATAATTCATCTAATTTTAGCAGTATGTCATCCTCAGCGACTTCCCTAAGTCTCTTGCTATGGGTTACCAATACTTTTGTGTTTTTTGCTGCCGATAAAGTTACACCATTAATCTTGTTCCCCCTGAAAATCATGTTGATCGTTAGACGAGGGGGATCTTCTCCTGCTATCGAGGGTTCTGTGTTATTCCGGTTGCGACCTTAGTTGTTTTTGGCCCAGTCACTTAAGAACTCTTTGAGAGGTCCGTTTTTCAGCAATGTCCCCACCTCCTAGCGCAGATATCGGCAATCCCTAGTCTGGTGGCCGTTGGTCCATGGTACTCGCACCATAAAAGGATCACTCTGACTGGGATCAGATCTCTTCGGCCTCGGGAACTATGCTTCCTTAATGTTTCTCATGACCGACACTAGTACCACCACGCTGATGTTGAAGTTGTATTGGGATAATCTGGGGTAGGCGGAGTCTCGAGATCTTGATACCTCTTTGTCCTACAATGATCTGTTATTCCGGCCGCAATCACCTCTCTTATCAGTAGTGAGTCTATCATCCGATCGGAAGCCTATGTTGCGTCCTTCGGCACTTGGCCTCTATAAGATTGTCAGTGTGTGTCAAAATCATCCTTCAATTTTTTCTTATTCTTCTCTCGGTCCCGACCCTTGGTTGGTGCTGGAAAACTGAGCTTGTCATCCTGAATTCTTATCTTCGACTCGTAGCGATTGTGTACATCTGCCCACGTTGTTTCTTGGAACTCGATCAGACTTTCTTTCAGTGTTCTAGAAGCATCAAAACTCCTTGGATTCAGACCTTTAGTAAATGCCTCAGCTGCCCATTCGTCCGGTACATCCGGTAGCAACATCCTTTCCTTATGAAATCTGGCCACGAACTACTGCAGCCATTCAGACTCTTCTTGTGCAATCCTGAATATGTCGGCCTTTCAGGCCTGTACCTTCCTAGACCTGGCATGGACCTTGATAAAAGAGTACGCTAGCATCTCGAAGGAATATACTAAGTGCTCGGGTAAAGCGAATATCATGTCAAGACCCCTTTCGTGAGGGTCTCCCCGAATTTCTTTAGTAAGACTAAATCAATATCATGTGGAGCTAATCTATTTCCCTTCACCATCGTTTTATAGGTGATGATGTGCTCCTGAGGATCCCTAGTCCCATCAAATATGTCTGGCATCTTGAACCGCTTCGGGATCAACTGTTGCGCTTTGTTTGAACGGCAATTGGGTGTATTTCTTTAAATATGGTCCTTTCAATACTGGTGGTGCACCCGGGATTTGGTCCATTCCGGTGTTTATTTCCCTCATAAACTGCATGAGTTAGATTTTGAAAGGATCATTCTCATTTTTGTTACCGAATCCGCTATCATTTCCTCTGTCCCTATCAAAGTCGACCTCACCTCTCGGTGTGTTGTTATCAGCCCTTTGTGTTGTTTGGTACGCGGGAGCATCAGAAGGAACTGGGCCACATACATTCGCGTGGGTTGAAGCACCCGACTATGCCTGCCTCAAGTCCGTCATGACCTGATCTTGTCATGAGAGATGACCCATAATAGCCTTTTGTTGCTCCCTCAGGATTCTTATTGTTTTCATGACGTGCTCGTCTTCAGCATCATTAGGAGTTACCTCGCGAACATGTCGTGGATATTTCACGTCGTGGACGGGGATGGCCTCATCCCCCTCATTGCGGGTATCAGAGATTAAGTCTTCGTGCTGAGGCTGATTTTCTTGGGCCTCGTCGTTGCGTGCGACGTTGACATCGTTATTTGCCATTTTTATGAATTTTTTTCTAAGAAACAAAGAATCAAACAAGTTAGTAACAGATGTAAGGATCAACTCAATTACGCAACTATCTAAGCCCCACGGTGAGCGCCAAATTATTTACTCGTAAAATAGTACAGTTGAATTTATACATGGTTTATAGACAAGCGAATCGATTTGATCCCAAAATGATAAATAAATAAAAGAAGAATTCAAGACTGAGTGTAGAAATCAAAATAAGACAATAGATATATTGGTTCCGGGATAGTCACAATATTAATAAGCATGAAACAAAATGTTATTGAGCTTTTGAACAGAATATAGCATGAATCAGAAAATTCGTCTCCCTTTAATGGCTAATGAACTCACTATTTATAGTTGCACGTAGAGAACAAGGTCCTATGATCAAGCCCTTCTTAAATGACAACTATAGAGCCATTGAAGTGTATGTAATGGCAGGTTATGAATGCCATATTCTCTGTAATGGACTATGTAGTTAATGATATAATATTCTTCATAGAATGTTACCGGGTGGCAGACATTTATTTGTCTTATAAGCAACATCTCTTCGGGGACAACTGAGATTGCTGCCCCGGACTTAATTTCCACCTGCCTCGCTTTCCATCTGTCTCCGGCTCAACGTGTCGCTCTATTATGCGAGAATTTAATACGAAAAGTGTCGTCTCAATGGGGAGGCCATTAAAGCAATTGCTTTAGCCCCCAAAGTTGAAGGCCTCAAAATAGTTTATTCTCATATATTCTTATCAAAGAGATTATATTTTATACTTTATTTTTTAGAATGTGATACAGGTTATTCGGATAAAAGCTGCATTTTATAAGAAACATGCAACATATGAAATTATTTTGATATCTACTTAGTGATACAAAATTGAGATTATTACGTTATGAAAATTAATAAAGCAACTATCTTTGCCATCAATATATATTTCTTATAAAATGTAATATAAGCCTTAGTGAGGTTGAATTATCAAGTATCTCCAGAGGTGGGAGATAGCAAGTAATTGGGTGAATGATCAAGATACGTACAAAAGGAATTGTACGCAATCGTTATAAAAATAGAACAAAAAATAAAAAACAAAAAACAAAAAAAAAAATAGTTGAATAACTAAAGTCCTCTTATTATAGTTTGGCTTTAGGCCACAACTTTTGTTGAGCTGCCTTTGAATATGAACATAGAAGAAAAACTATACTTGATGTTGACCTCTTTATAGACCTTGAATATCTTAAATTTCTTTTTTATCCAATAATGGATTTTTGGTACAAGCTTAATATCGATGGGGCCTTTAATAGGAACGATACAACTGGAGGCATAGGAGGAACATTTAGAAATTCAAATGGCAATTGGATCTTAGGGTTCACTTCAAAAATAATTTGAAGAGCCCCAATCCACTCAGAACTCATGGCACTCTGCCAATGACTTTGTATTTCCAAGGAAAGGAAGCTATATCCATTGGAAAGAGAGACTGATACTACACAGGTAATTATATTCATCAAAGAAGGATGAAAAACTTATGACTCAATTATTAACTCATGCAGGTTGCTTCTGTCGCAAATGGACACAATGGTGATGCACCATAATTTCAGGCAAGGGAATGAAGTAGCACACATCCCGGCAAAGCATGCAGGAACCCTTTCAACCTTCAATAAAATTGAACTTTTGTTTTTGCCTCCGCCCTTTGTTATGACCAGGATGCTGGCAGACAAGGGTGTGCATGTTTTTGTAAAAACTATCTCTATAACTACATGTAATCAACTAGCAAGAATAGGTAATCAACATATCATGCATGGATTATCAACTACTAATGATCCGCAAGATCAGAATTATTGTAATCCCTAGTACTATTTTTATGAAATAAATATCCAGTTAATAAAAAAGAAATAGATTTTTGGTCTGTAGTTTATACAGAAGCACATATCTATCTCAACAATAATCATGCTAATTTAAAAACTATTTACACTATACAAAACGAACTTATTAGAGGAAAACACCAAAGAAATGTCATGGCTCATTCGGAGACATGTCTCTTGAATTAGTTTGCTAGTGCACTTATCACGCGCAATGCACACCCCCTTATATTTAGGCTTTTATCCTAACCAACTATATTTATTAATACCATAATTGTGGCGTTAGCTAAGAACCCTTTTCCCTTGACCATTTGCCGTGCCGTCACCACTACTCATTTGTTTCTGTTTAGCAACACACCCAAAAAAAAAAAGGAAACAATATTCACCAACTAATTTGCTATTTTTCAAGCAACATTTTCTTAATCAAATGAAAATCATGTTACATGCTAAATTAATGAATCATCTCATATACTTCAAGCTACAAGCTAGTGACAGAAACAAAATGTTAAAAAACTTTTCTTTATGCATTTACAGACTTAAAAACTCAAGATCCTATGTACACCAAGTTTCTTCAACAATAAAATGATGGTAGCTTGGCTTTAGTTATGTATAACTAACATTCCTTGAAATCTTCAATGGTGCAATGGATTTGGTCCAGACGGTACGAGACGTTTTTCGACACCATAAAGTGGATCAATCTCACTTCCACCTGGCTCCGGCTGCTCGTCGACGTTCACCGGAGAATTTCTCAGCTCGTATTTGTGGTGGTGGTGATGGTTTTCGACAAATGGGGTGGAGTCAAAATTGGTGCCTAGTGCTTTCCTATGAACTAACAAAGGGTGGTTAGACATAGAGTGGTTTATGTTTTCGTTGTTGGTTTTCAAGAATTTGAAGTTGTAGCGCTCATGAAAGAAGAGAAAGAGAAGAGACAACCAAAGAATGAAGTGTAGTATATGATGAACCTTTAAGATCATGTTGAAAGAGAAGGGGAAGAAGAATAGTCACAAGCGAAAACATGGATCAATGAATTATGAAGAGAAGAAACTAAAAGGAGAAAATAAGGACCAAATTTTGTCTAGGAGATTGGACAATTTTTGAAGGTTGACAGCTTGAATCTAATGGACTTCAAAAATGTATAAACATATAGTATATACATAAGCGTTGAATTTAGAGAAGATGGTAGCTTGCTTACATGTGAGACTTGTGAATAAAATTTCTATTCTATTTAATGTTGAATGTGAATGGAAGCTAGGTAGGGTGTTGAGAGGATTGAGGGAGGGATATAGGGCGGTAGACCCCTTTCCCAATAAATGTTCCTTATAAATCAAGGAATAAAAAAGAGTCGTCATGTGATCAAACCATGAATTCTACGGTATGTGTTGAAATCAAGAAGTATAATATTTCTAGTTGAGATACTTACGAGAAAAATGTTGGTTAAAAATATATTTTTGTGAGAAGTCAAATCTCTCCTCTCTCTAGGGAGTACATATTTGGGAGTTCCATTCACTATGCTTATCGATTTGAGTAAATCACAGAGTTTATTCGTGCATGGCCAGGAAAAACTGTAGTATAAATATGATGGAGTTTCAGTACGATAGAAATTAAGGGTGAAAAGGGAACAACAAACCTATAAAGATAGCAACGTAGCCTAATATAACCGTCTTTGCAATCAAATCAAATTATTTTCCTTGTAATATATATTTTGACGTTTTCTTTATTTTATTTTATAGTTTATTTTCTTTACATAAATTCAATAGAAATTATATTGAAGTTTAGTTAACTCCGGAAGATAATTATAGTTCCCCTTTCTTAAAAATTGCTAAGACTTGCAAATATACTTGCTGAAATTATTTGTCATTTGTTAGTTTAATTTAATTTAGTTTATGTTGAAATTCTTTTCCTTTTTTATATTTAATTTTTTTTAGTGTATAAGCTCTCTTTCTTTGATTATTTGTGTTAATTTAATTTAGTTTGTAACTCTTTTCTTATTGTCTTCTTTTGCAATTAATAACTTGTTACTTATAAATACTAAAAAGATTTTATAATCGATCAAATTTCCTAAGAGTTAATAAATTCTAAAATTGGTCAATTTTTTTTTGTTAAAGTTCAATAAATTAGCTACAATTAGATTTAAAATTAAAAGAAGAAAAATTTATGTTTAAAATAAGGGCACCAACTCTAAGAGGACTTTATTATGAGACCACGTTGTGAGCAGTAAACACAAAAAAAACTTGTTTTTCATGCCTTATACCGCTTATATTAGTTATTGACTTCTCCAATTGAACCCGCTTGCACAAAATTCTGGGTCCGCAACTGGGTCCACCAAACTATATAGAGAACCATGTTCACTATTAGTTTCCACAAAATACACACACACAACAGTAAGTAAATAACATAAAGTTTTACGTGGAAAACTCTCGGTTCACGGGATTAAAAATTACGACCTATCCTTGTAGGATTTCTACTTCACTACTGAGCAAATTTCATATTACAAACTATTGTAACCTAGGAATTAACCTATTAACCCCTCACTAACTTGTAATAACTCTATCACAAGCCCCTTTGTAATACTCTATTACAAAGCTTACAACTCGACTAACTCTAGCCAAGACACAAACACTAGGTTTATGATTTTACAAAATATTTTCTACCGAATGCTTCTAACTAGGCTAAGTAGGAATTAAGCATGAAACACTTTTACAAAGTGCAACACAACTAAATACATATAATGACTCGATGGGGGAAACTGGTCCGTCGTTGTGTTGTTGTTTGTTCTTAATGTCCTTGATAGTCACTTGCAAGATTGCGACACACTTGAGAGAAAAGCTCAATCAATTTTGATATGTGCAAGTATCATGTTTTGCCTTTGCTTCATGTTAATATTACATAAGTGACATCATTTGAATGATGCAAGCATGTTTAGTACAAGGGCATTCCCCATAAAGTGACTGTTGCATTGTTGCGTGTGTGGAGAGAGACAGTTGCAACTACTTTACATCCGTGGGGGTTGACTAGAATAGTCAGCAAGAGAACTGATGTACATTTGTTCCCTCTATTATTTCTTTGACTCTGAAATGTTGAAACATGTCCCTGACTTGAGACTTGTTGTTCTTGAGTGCTTGACGATGTGCAACAGGTTCCTTATCTGGTTCTTAACATTAGGTTTGTTGGATCATCAAAACATAACAGGATTCATAACCTATCAATTTTCCCTTTTTTTGATGATGACAAACTTATAATTGAAGTTCCCCCTGAGAGCCAGAATATCATACCCATTTCCTGTATTCCCCCTAAACCTATTCTCCCTCTTGTTCCCCCTCAATTAATTTTCCTCCTTTTGTCATCATAAAATGATTGGCAGAAGACAATAAGCAAAAAGAAGTCTAGCTTGGTTAACTCATGCCACATGTGTGCACACAAACATGACTAAATAAGAACAAGGTATGCATATCAAAAGGATGAGATATTCATTAATTTGGGAAATAAACAGGGAGCAGTTCCATTGTTACACAATCACCACAAAATAAAACAATAAAAAGGTACCAGCCATCAAACATATCTAAACACAGGAAACCAAAACAAGGGACAAACAACTTGAACTTGACACTAGGAAGAGAACAACTCTAAGGAGCATTGGAAGGGGGAGGCAGAGAGGAAGAGGCAAGAGTTCTAAGGAGGATATCCATTCAAGCATTTGGATACCCTTGCTCATCAAGCTGCCTCTCCTTCAGGTCCTCAACGTGTTTCTGAGATCATCATTTTCTTTGGTCAGGCGAGCAACCTCTGCGCTTTGTGAGCTACTAGAACCAGGTGCCTCCTGGGCCTGACTAAGATGACCCTCAAGGATAACATTCCTTGCCTTCAACTTCCTTATCTCTTCATTTCTGACCTTCAATCAGTTGAGAGGTAGTGGAATTGCTGCCAACCCCTCCTTTCTTATCGACGCACTCATAGTCTTCTAAGGTGGTTTTGGAGAAACTCTGCTTGCGAGTATCCACCGTGGCCTTTCCCAGGGGAACTTTTGTGAGAAGAAACCTGTAGGTCAGTCCATGATTACCATCCTTGAAATCTGCTACTTTCTTCATGTGCTCAATCATGATACCCGGCAGATTTATAGTGGAGTATGCATTTAGTGCTTCCATGAGGAACATGTCTGCTCGTGATGTAATGGAATCACTTTCTGCACGAGGGAGAAACACTTTATTTACCATTTAAATATCAGTTGATACGCTGGAAGGAGGGCCTTCTTGTGTACCCATTCCCCATGCTGGACCGCATCATCCTTAAGAATGGAATTTCTGAAGTTCGAAGAGAAAGCCTCTTAAATGGACGATATACCATCAGTAGGCACTCCCAATATGGTTCCCAACATAGCCTCATCCATCACAAAGTCAACCCCATTTACCTTCAAGAAGATGTTATCATCCTGAACAATAAATAAATTGGTATTGTGATGACCCAAGGGGTCATTTTATGAAATTGGATCTAATTCTAGGCTTATTATCCATAAAAATATTAATTTTAACTACCTCAATTTGCGTGCATAGTCCGGGCGTGAAATCGGAAACCTCTTGTGTGAAAATATGAGAAATATTAATTTTTAGAGTTAAAATTTGATTATAGTTGACTTTGGTCAATATTTTGAGTAAACGGACCCGAATCTATGTTCCGACAATCCCGAGAGGTCCGCAGTAAAATATGGGACTTGGGCTTATGCCCGAAAATGAATTCTGAGGTCCCAAGCCTTAGAAATCAATTTTTGAAAGAAATTATTTTGCTGAATTATTAATGAAATAAAGAAAAGAATTAACGTTGAACCATTGGTATCGGGCCCGTATTTTGGTTCCGGAGCCTGGTACAGATTTTTTATAGTATTGGAATACTATCTGTGAAATTTGGTGAGAAACGGAGTTTATTTGACGTGATTCGGACGTCCGGTTGAGAAATAGTGAACTTTGAGTGTTCTTGAGAAAAATGATGAGTTTTGAGGTTTAATTCATAGTTTTACATGTTATTTTCATGATTTGATCGCACGAGCAAGTCCGTATTATATTTTTAGACTTGCGTGCATGTTTGGTTTAGAGCCTCGAGGCTCGGGCGAGTTTCGGATTGGCCACGGGATGTTTTAAACTCATTAAATGCTGTTCTAATTGTTGTTATGATGCACTGATATTTTGTTCATTGCGTCCGCGTTACCCCAGTCGCGAATGCGTAGAGTAATTTAGCTGGGGGTCATTTTTTTGTATGCGAATGCGTGACCAGGGATGCGAACGCGATGTGCTGGGGGGAGACCCTACGCGAACACGGTATGGTCCACGCGAACGCGTAGTGTAACGGGCCTGGGGGAGGGGAACCTGACTTTCCTCTATGGGAACGCGTCCCAGTGACCGCGAACGCGAAGGCCTGAGACGCGAACACGAAGGCCAACATGCCTGACTTTATACGAACGCGGGCAGGCCCACACGAACACGATGAGGGCCTGCCCAGTCATATTAAATCACAGTTACCCAATATTTTTCATCACTTTTAAATCAAAAATCAAGAAATTTCATGGTAAAAATTGAGGGGTTGGGTAGAATTAGGGAATTTTGTAAAAATCGAATATTTACCTCGAATTGAGGTCGTATTTTGAAACTAATTGAATATTCGGGCTCGGGGGTGAATGGGTAAACGTAATTTGGTCCAAACCCCGAGTTTGGACCAAGCGGGTTCGGGGTCGGGTTTTAACTTTTTTTGAGAAAACTCAGAAAAAATTATAATTTTCAGTAAAATTAGTTCCTTTGGCATTAATTAACGATATTAAGTTAATTATGATTAGATTCTAGTGTATTGGAGGTTAATTCAAAAGAAAAAGCTATAATTGAGCAGTGAGTGACCTGCGAATTTGAGGTAAGTGCTTGGTTTAACCTTGACTTGAGGGAATAGAAATCCCCAACTTAATTGTTATGTGAAATTGAATGTGTGTAGTGTATAGGTGAGGTGACGAGTATCCATGCACCACCAAATTGTCTTCTTAAAATCATCCCTTCCCCGTTTCCAATTTAATTGATTCATATCTTAATTGTTTTATGTTCATTGATGTTTCTATGACTACTTGGCTCTGTTAATTTGTTGTTAAGTCTTGTTGCAATTATTTTGGAAGAGTATTAGTTGTTTCCTTGGTTTCGCTTTGGTACATAAAGGTTGAGCGGGTTGACATTGTTTTACGAGATACATATATATTTTCCTGTTGGTTTCATTTTGAGATAATATTGAGGAAGTTCGTGAGAAATGCAGTTTACTGTTTATAATTGTTGAGACAAAATTATTGTGAAAGCCTGGGCCTGAATTGTGAAAATTTATAAATAAACTGATATGATATGTCTGGTGGAAGCGGATTGCACGCCGTAACAAGGAGTGATAAGGGTGGGCAGGTGGGATCAAGTTGCACGTCACAACAGGAGTAATAAGGGTGAAATATATATATATATATATATATATATATATATATATATATATATATATATATATATATATATATATAGAGAGAGAGAGAGAGAGAGAGAGAGAGAGAGAGAGAGCAATAAGGATGGACAAGTGGGATCGGGTTGCACGTCGCAACAAGGAGCAGTAAGGGAGGACACTTATATTTTACTAATTTTCAAAGAAAACAAAGATTTGAAAACTTACCGGTTTACTTCACTATTTTTCATATTTTTCACTACTTTTATTTTTAAGTTAAAGTTTGGAAATTTGGAAACTTACGTGAGAATTTGTTATAGCTGAGACCTGGAAAAGGTGACTGAGTTATTTTAAATTGTTTCTATGGTTATTGTTTGTTTATTTTAGAATTTCCTTTTTGCTTTATTTTATATTGTTCACTGGTTATATTGTTAATGCCCCACCAGAGCCTCGTCACTACTTCGTCGAGGTTAGGCTCGGCACTTATTCAGTACATGGGGTCGGTTGTACTGATACTACACTCTGCAATTTTTTGTGCAGATCCAGGTACCGCCATCGTTAGAGATTTTTAGTAACGATCATTCATCATTCGGAGAAACGAGGTATATCTGTCGGTGTCTGCATATTCTTGGAGTCTTCTCCTAGTTTTATAGAGACTGTTTTATTTTACTCAAAACATATATATTATTTTCTTTCACTCCATTATTTGTAGTATTCTTAGAAGTTCGTGAATTGTGACTCCATACCCTAGGGTAGTCTTAGAGTTATATTTTAGTTCGTGGCTCGGGTTACTTATTTATTTGTTTACCATTTCATTTATGAAGATATTCGTTGGAAAAAAATAGATTTAATTTACTTTAAATTTGTTTTTGTCACGACCCAAATTCAGAGTCGTGATGGCGCATGTCGTGGAACCAGGCCAGCCACCCAACTATAACAAATCTAGGTTCATTTACTAGAGAAAGTGTCATTTTTAATAAATCCAAAATCCACAATAGTAGTAGTTCAGAATTGGGACACAATTTGTGAAAATAAAACAACTCAAACCTACAGCCTCGGATCCGGTGTCACACAGTCATGAGCTGCTAATACATCAATATGACCAAAGGAGGGAAAATGTTCAACATAGTCTAAAAATAAATATGACAGGTAGAAAGGAAGAGATGACGAGATCACGATCGCCGGCTGCTACCTCGTCAACTCTGGTGAACTGCTGCAAATCACGGACCAGAACTGGGTCCCGATGTACTTGGATCTGCACACAAGGTGCAGGGTATAACGTGAGTACACCAACTCAGTAAGTAACGAAAACAACCTATGGGCTGAGAGGCAGTGACGGACTAAACCTCCGGTAGTTATGAACAATAACATATAACTTGAACATGATAGTGAAATATTATAAAATAAGCAAGATGCACCAAGATATGTCCGTAGATTTACATGAGTTCATGTGAAATCAAAACGGTATGCATACAATATCCAACTCTCACAAGAGGGTCCACTCAGTACTAGAATTTGGCTGTCAAGCCCAGGGAAGATCCATCCGGAATACAGGTAAACGCGGTGACATAGTCACCCAGTACTGAGGAAGAAAGCTTGTCAAGCCCCACAGAGAAGATCCATCTCCGGAACATATCACTCGGACAAGATCCATGTCCAGGAACAATCCATCCCTCAATGTACCAAATAGCTTCGGACAAAATCCATGCCCAAGGAAGATCCATCCCTCAATATCTGTGCGCTCACTGGGGATGTAAAGACTCCTGAGGGGCTCCTAATATCCCAAGCGCTATATCAAGCCAACAAAGGCATGATTCCAGGATCGCTGCGGTGTGCAGTCAGACCTCATATCTGTCTCAAAACCAGGCTCTAGGCCTCACTCAATCAATACTCTCCAGTCTCACTCACAATGCCCTCAACATATATAAATCAGCCCAAAACAATGATAATATAGAAATAAACTAGCAATTACTGAGACGTAGGCATGTAACACATGCTATAACAGGACTGAGTGCATGATAGTAATATAACTACAAACAGATACAGCAACAATCGACCATTCCGGTCTAAACACATTGGCGTGAAGCCTTAACATCTACACTTAACATGACTTCTAATATGCTCAGAGTAATTACCGCCTTCCCAGTACAAGGCTCAGTTTGAAATAACCATCAGACAACATCGTGGGATGAACCCGGCCACCAACATTCGGTGCACGCCCGTCACTTGGCATGTGTGTCACCTTAATTAACATCAATTATAAGATAATTTGGGGTTTCGAACCCTCAATTCCAAGGTTGAAGACGTTACTTACCTCAAAACCGGCTGAGCATTACTACGCAATGCCCTTGCCTCGAAATTCGGCCTCCGAGCGCTCAAAATCTACCAACAATCAGATGTATGTCATTATAATATGCTAAGGAATGAATCCCAATCGAAATCTATCAAGAATACTAAAATCCCGAAATTGGTCAAACCCGACCCCCGGGCTCACGTCCCGAAATCCGACGAAACTCACAAAATTTGAACACCCGTTCCGATATGAGTTCAACCATACCAAAATTATCGAATTCCGATGTCAAATGGACCTTCAAATCCTAAATTAAAGTCTTCAACAAGCCCATTTCGCCCATACATATCCCTTTTATCCTTAATAGATTTCATCCTTGGCCTTTAAGCCCTAATCTAGGTTATATGACATAATAATTAATCATTATTAAGTTATTGAAGCACTAGAATCACCAACCGTCCTAACCAGATCCAAAAATTCACTATTCATCTTCTTCTCCATTCAAGAACCCTAACTCACAATACCCATTTCAAGGACTAGCATAATTCTTCAACCAATTTGTACTTTCTACTTCACAATACATTCCAAGTACTTAATCCATAGTTGTATTTAAGTGTAGGGTGAAAAATTTACCTCTTGTAGATCAAACCCTAACTTGAACCCTTTTGAATGATTCTTGATGATTAGAGGAATTCCTATAAATTTCAATCCATGTAGATGTTAATACTACCATTACTAGTGTTAATCCATTATAAAAATATCATAAAACTCACCTTTGATGTGTATTTGGGTTGAGGGTGCTCCACATTCTCTCTAGAATCCAAAACTTAGCCCAAAAATGTCATCTTTTTCTCTCTCCCCCGAACCTCCCTTTATTTATAGAAAATGAGCTGCGTAGCCTACGCAGATTGGCTACGCAGCTTACCCCTCCCTTCACTTCCATGCTGATTTTGCTTGCGCAATGGTGTGTAGGCTATGCAGACTCGCGTAGCTGTTCTGACATCATTTAGTAAAAAAGTCATAACTTCTTGTAGAAATATCCAATTGATGAACGGTTTGATGAATTAGAAACTATACCCAAAGAGATTTAATTTGATAGGTTATACACCATATAACCCTTCATATATTGAGATCTATGCTCGTCCAAAGTAGGGTCTTGTGCGCATTCTCTTGGAATTTTAGTCTATTATGAAATTTTCCAACTTGGCTTGGACTTAGAACTTTCCTTAGACCCCATATAGCTCATAATATGCCTTGTACACTTATTATACTATACAATTGATATCCATAATATTGATAGACCTCATCCGCACCTAAAATAATATAATTATAACACGTCAACTTTCTAATTTCGCCAAAATTTGCCGATTTGTTCTACGGACTAAAATCTCCAAATCCTAACATACGCCTAAGTCCGAAATCATCATACGAAGCTATTGACATCATTAAATCTCCTCTTCGAGGTCGTTTACCAATAAGTCAACTCTGGGTTGACTTTTCCAACTCTAAGGCTACTTTTAGAGACTAAGTGTCTCGATTCCTTCTATAACCTCTCCGAACCCAAACTAACCAACTCTCACAAACCACGAACAGTCTAACCAATCTACTACAAGGCATAAACAGTGAAAATAATGCATGTTCTACGTAACGACCGACCGGGTCATTACATTCTCCCCCTCTTAAACAAACGTTCGCCCTCTAACGGGTCTAGAAACATACCTGGAGTCTCAAACAAGTGAGGATATCTGCTCCGCATCTCCCGCTCGGTCTCCCAAGTAGCCTCCTCCACGGGCTGACCTCTCCACTGTACCTTCACTGAAGCTATCTCCTTTTGACCTCAACTTCCTGACCTCGCGAGCCAAAATAGCCACTAGTTCCACCTCGTAAGACATATCACCCTCGAGCTGAACTGTACTGAAGTCTAAGACATGAGACGGGTCACCAAAATATTTCCGGAGCATCGACACATGGAATACCGGATGAACACTCGATAAGCTGGGTGGCAAAACAAGTCTATAAGCCAGCTCTCCAACCTTCGGAAGCACCTCAAATGGGCCAATGAACCGGGGACTAAGCTTTCCCCTCTTCCCGAACCTCATAACACCCTTTATGGGCGACACCTTCAGTAGTACCTTGTCACCCTCCATGAAAGACACGTCCCGTACCTTCCGGTCCGCATAGCTCTTTTGCCTGGACTGGGCTGTGCGAAGTCGCTCCTGAATCAACTTCACCCTCTCCAGTGCATCCTGAACCAAATCTGGGTCTAATAGCCTAGCCTCACCAGGCTCGAACCAACCAACCGGAGATCTGCACCTCCTACCATATAAAGCCTCGTACGACGCCATCTGAATACTAGACTGGTAACTGTTATTATATGCAAACTCCGCTAATGGAAGAAACTGCTCCCATGAACCACCAAAATCAATCACACATCCACGCAACATGTTCTCTAAGATCTGAATAGTCCGCTCTGACTGCCCGTCGGTCTGGGGATGAAATGCTGTGCTCATCTCTACCTGAGTACCCATACCTCTCTGCATAGCCCTCCAAAACTAAGATGTGAACTGAGTACCTCTATCAGAAATAATATAAATTGGGACCCCATGCAATCGGACAATCTCCCTGATGTAAATACCAGCTAACCTCTCTGAAGTATAAGTAGTACCTACAGGAGTAAAGTGCGCGGACTTGGTCAGTCGATCCAACCCAAATAACATCAAATCCCTTCGAAGCCCGTGTAAGCCCTACTACGAAGTCCATAGTGATCCGCTCCCACTTCCACTCCGGAATAACTAACTTCTGAAGCAATCCACCTGGTCTCTGGTGCTCATACTTGACCTGCTGGCAGTTGAGGCACCGTGCTACATACTATCCAATATCTCTCTTCATCCGCCTCCACCAATACTGTTGTCTCAGGTCCTGGTACATCTTTGCGGCACCCGGATGGATAGAATACCGCGAGCTATTGGCCTATGCTAATATCATCTCCCGAAGACCATCTACATCGGGCACACAAATACGGCCCTGCATCCTCATAACTTCGTCATCATCAATAGTCACATCCCTAGCATCACCTCGATGAACCTTGTCCTGAAGGATCAACAAACGACGGTCATCATAGTGACGCGCCCTAATCTGATTGTAGAGAGAAGACCGGGAAGCCATGTTAGCTAACACTCGCGGAGGCTCTGACAAATCCAATCTCACAAGCTGCCCTGCCAAGGCCTGAACGTCACGTGCTAAGGGTCACTCTGCTGCTGGAAGATAGGCTAAACTCCCCAAACTGCCTGCTCGGCGACTCAGGGCATCAACCACTACATTGGCCTTCCCCGGATGATATAAAATGGTGAGATCATAATCCTTGAGAAGCTCCAACCACCTCCTCTGACGCAAATTCAAATCCTTCTGCCTCAGTAGATACTGCAAACTGCAGTGGTTAGTAAAAATCTCACACTGAACCCCATATAGATAAAGACGCCAAATCTTTAAAGCATAAACAATGGCAGCTAGCTCAAGATTGTGCACTGGATAATTATTCTCGTGCACCTTCAACTGTTTGGACGCGTAGGCAATCACCCTACTGTCCTGCATCAAGACCGCTCCCAAGCCAACTCTAGAAGCGTCACAGTAGACTGTGTAAGAACCTGAACCTGTAGGCAACACCAATACCAGAGTTGTGGTCAATGCTGACTTTAGATCTTGAAATCTCTCCTCACACTCATCACACTCATCAGACCATCTGAACGGAGCACCCTTCTGGGTCAATCTGGTCAGTGGTGAAGCAATAAAAGAGAATCCTTCCACAAAGCGACGGTAATAACCCGCCAAACTAAGGAAACTTGTAATCTCGGTAGCTGAATACGGCCTGGGCCAACTCTGCACCGCCTCAATCTTCTTCGGATCCACCTGGATACCCTCACTAGACACCACGTGACCCAAGAAAGCTACCGAACCAAGCCAAAACTCACACTTGGAAAATTTTGCATACAACTTCTCCTCTCTTAACCTCTGCAACACAATCCTCAAATACTGAGCATGCTCCTCCTGGCTACGGGAATAAACCAGAATATCATCAATGAACACAATGACGAAAGATTCGAGGTAAGGCTGAAACACGCTGTTCAACAAATGTATGAATGCGGCTGGGGCATTGGTCAGCCCAAATGACATAACTAGAAACTCGTAATGACAATATCTAGTCCTGAAAGCAGTCTTCAGAATATCAGAATCCCGAATCTTCAGCTTGTGATATCCATACCTCAAGTCAATCTTGGAGAACACCTTAGCTCTCTGAAGCTGATCAAATAAGTCATCAATGCGAGGCAAATGATACCAATTCTTCACCGTAACCTTATTCAGCTGCCTATAGTCAATGCACATGCGCATATAACCATCCTTTTTCTTCACGAACAACACAGGCGCACGCCAAGGCGAAACACTAGGCCGAATGAACCTCTTATGTAGGAGTTCCTGAAGCTGCTCCTTCAATTCTTTCAACTCTGCTGGGGCCATGCGGTAAGGTGGAATAGAGATAGGCTGGGTGTCTGGTAACAAGTCAATACCAAAGTCAATGTCCCTGTCAGGTGGCATGCCTGTCAGATCTGCAGGAAAGACGTCTGGGAACTCACGGGCCACAGGAACAGAATCAATAGAGGGAGTCTCCCCACTAACGTCCCTCACAAGGGCCAGATAAGACTCACATCCCTTCCCAATCATACGCTGAGCCTTCAAATAGGAAATCACTCTACTAGGCACATACTCCACCGAACCTCTCCACTCAACCCTCGGTAATCCAGGCATAGCTAAGGTCACGGTCTTGGCGTGACAGTCAATAACAGCATGGCACAGAGACAGCTAATCCATGCCCAATATCACATCGAAGTCAACCATGCTAAGCAATAACAGGTTTACCCGGGTCTCCAGACCCCCAATAGATATAACACAAGACCGGTACACCCGGTCCATCAAACAATATTCCCCACTGGAGTCGACACATGAACAACGGTAATCAAAGACTCGCGGGGCATATCCAAGAAATGTGCAAAGTATGATGAAACATATGAATACGTGGAACCGGGGTCAAATAATACCAAGGCATCACGGTGACAGACTAGAATAATATCTGTAATCACTGCATCTGAAGCTACGACATCTGGTCTAGCCGTAAGTGCATAGAATCATGCTTGTCCTCCACCTAGTTGACCACCCCCTCTAGGGCGGCCTCTAACTAATTGACCTCCACCCTTGGCTGCCTGAGCGGGTGGTGTAGAAACTGGTGCTGAAGATGGAGGCTGGCTCCTCTGCTGATACGAACTACCAGAAAGGTGGGGACAAAACCTCTTGATATGACCCGGATCCCCACACTCGAAACAACCCCTCTCGACAAAAGACGGTGGGGACTGAAGGGAACCCCTAGAACCAGAATAACTGCTATAAGAGCCATGTGCTAAAGAACCCTGAACTGATGGTGGACGGTACGAGCTCTGGGCTGGAAGTGCACTGAATGATGAACGGCCCGGATGAGAGCTGTGAGGGCTGTGTCAAGATGAGATACCACTGTAGACTGGACGAAATGGCTGAGGAGGCCTGAATGGACGACCTCTACTATGCTGAGAGTGACTTCCCGAGTAAACACCACTATAGCTACCAGATCCTCGAGGCCTCTTGGCCTCCCTCTCTTCACGCTCCTGACTATGCACTGACTCGATCTCTCTGGCTATGTCCACTACCTCCTCAAACGAAGCCCCAGATACCCTCTCCCTGGTCAGAAAGATCCGCAGCTGATAAGTGAGACCATCAACAAACCTCCGAATCCTCTCTCTGTCTGTGGGAACTAGCCAGATGGCATGACGGTCTAACTCAGAGAACCACATCTCATACTGCATCATGGTCATGTCTCCCTGACGTAACTGCTCGAACTCTCTGCGCAGCTCCTCTCTACGGGACTGTGGTATATACTTCTCCAAAAAGAGAATGGAGAACTGGTGCCATGTAAGGGGCGTTGTATCAGCGGGTCTGCGCCTCTCATAAGCCTCCCACCAAGCAAGTGCAGCTCCTGAGAACTGGAAAGTAGTAAATGGAACCCCACTGGCCTCTAATATCCCTGCTGTGCGTAGTATCCTCTGACACTTGTCCAAGAAGGCCTGAGCATCCTAACCTTCAGTACCACTAAAAGTCGGAGGCTGGAGTCTGCTGAACCTCTCCAACCTATGCTGCTCATCATCAGCTAAGGCTGGAACCACATAATCCTGTACCAGAGCGATCGGCTGCACTGGAGCTGCCCTAGGTGTCTGAAGTCCCTGGGTGACCTGCTCAGGTGTTCGGGCAGCTGGAGTCTGAGTGCCTCCCCCGGCCTGAGAAGTAGTAGTAGTAGTAGTGGTCATGGCGACGACCTGTGCCAAACTGGTGCACACCGTCAAAATCAGCGCTAAGGTCTCCTGAAGACCCGGAATCACAATGGGCACTGCTGGTGCCCGGTCCTATCCCGCTGGGATCTCAGCAGCAGGGACCTGATCCTGGACAACGGGAGGGTCCACAGGTGCTGCCCCAGCTACTATGCGGGCTGCACCCCTCCCTCTGACACGACCTTGGCCCCGACCTCTGACTGGTCCTGCTGGTGTCTGATCACCACTGTCGGTAGCACGAGTCCTCACCATCTGTGAGAGAATGAAAACAACAGAAGTTTAGTTCCAGGATTCAATAGAGTCGCACGGCAGAATTCAATGATGTGGAAGTTTCCTAAGGGTTCTGAAGCCTCTCGAAGATAAGTACAGACATCACCGTACCGATCCGCAAGACTCTACTAAACCTGCTCATGACTGGTGAGACCTATTCAACCTAGAGCTCTGATACCAACTTGTCACGACCCAAATTGGGAGTCGTGATGGCGCATGTCGTGGAACCAAGCCAGCCACCCAACTAAAACAAATCTAGGTTCATTTACTAGAGAAAGTGTCATTTTTAATAAATCCAAAATCCACAATAGTATTAGTTTATAATTGGGACACAATTTGTGAAAATAAAACAACTCAAACCTACAGCCTCGGATCCGGTGTCACACAGTCATGAGCTGCTAATACATCAATATGACCAAAGGAGGGAAAATGTTCAACATAGTCTAAATATAAATATGACAGGTAGAAAGGAAGAGATGACGAGATCACGATCGCCGGCTACTACCTCGTCAACTCTGGTGAACTGCTGCAAATCACGGACCAGAACTGGGTCCCGATGTACCTGGATCTGCACACAAGGTGCAGGGTATAACGTGAGTACACCAACTCAGTAAGTAATGGAAACAACCTATGGGCTGATAGGCAGTGACGGACTAAACCTCCGGTAGTTATGAACAATAACATATAACTTGAACATGACAGTGAAATATTATAAAATAAGCAAGATGCACCAAGATATGTCCGTAGCTTTACAAGAGTTCATGTGAAATCAAAACGGTATGCATACAATATCTAACTCTCACAAGAGGGTCCACTCAGTACTAGAATTTGGCTGTCAAGCCCAGGGAAGATCCATCCAGAATACAGGTAAATGCGGTAACATAGTCACCCAGTACTGAGGAAGAAAGCCAGTCAAGCCCCACGAAGAAGATCCATCTCCGGAACATATCACTCGGACAAGATCCATGTCCGGGGACAATCCATCCCTCAATGTACCAAATAGCTTCGGACAAAATCCATGCCTAGAGAAGATCCATCCCTCAATATCTGTGCGCTCACTGGGGGTGTAAAGACTCCGGCGGGGCTCCTAATAGCCCAAGCGCTATATCAAGCCAACGAAGGCATGATTCCAGGATCGCTGCGGTGTGCAGTCCGACCTCATATCTGTCTCAAAACTAGGCTCTAGGCCTCACTCAATCAATACTCTCCAGTCTCACTCACAATGCCCTCAACATATATAAATCAACCCAAAACAATGATAATATAGAAATAAACTAGCAATTACTGAGACGGAGGCATGGAACATATGCTATAACAGGACTGAGTGCATGATAGTAATATAACTACAAACAAAGAAAACAACAATCAACCATTCCGGTCTAAACACATTGGCGTGAAGCCTTAACATCTACACTTAACATGACTTCTAATATGCTCAGAGTAATTACCGTCTTCCCAGTACAAGGCTCAGTTTGAAATAATCATCAGAAAACGCCGTGGGATGAACCCGGCCACCAACATTCGGTGCACGCCCGTCACTTGGCATCTGTGTCACCTTAATTAACATCAATTATCAGATAATTTGGGGTTTCGAACCCTCAGTTCCAAGGTTGAAGACGTTACTTACCTCAAATATGGCTAAGCACTACTCCGCAATGCCCTTGCCTCGAAATTTGGCCTCCGAGCGCTCAAAATCTACCAACAATCAGATGTATATCCTTATAATATGCTAAGGAATGAATTCCAATCGAAATCTATCAAGAATACTCAAAAATCCCGAAATTGGTCAAACCAGACCCCCGGGACCACGTCCCGAAATCCAACGAAACTCACAAAATCCGAACACCCGTTCCGATATGAGTTCAACCATACCAAAAATTATCGAATTCCAATGTCAAATGGACCTTCAAATCCTAAATTAAAGTCTTCAACAAGCCCATTTCGCCCATACATATCCCTTTTATCCTTAATAGATTTCATCCTTGGCCTTTAAGCCCCAATCTAGGTTTTATGACTTAATAATTAATCATTATTAAGTTATTGAAGCACTAGAATCACCAACCGTCCTAACCAGATCAAAAAATTTACTATTCATCTTCTTCTCCATTCAAGAACCCTAACTCACAATACCCATTTCAAGGACTAGCATAATTCTTAAACCGATTTGTACTTTCTACTTCACAATACATTCCAAATACTTAATCCATAGTTATATTTAAGTGTAAGGTGGAAAATTTATCTCTTGTAGATCAAACCCTAACTTGAACCCTTTTGAATGATTCTTGATTATTAGAGGAATTCCTACGAATTTTAATCCATGTAGATGTTAATACTACCATTACTAGTGTTAATCCATTATAAAAATATCATAAAACTCACCTTTGATGTGTATTTGGGTTGAGGGTGATCCACCTTCTCTATAGAATCCAAAACTTAGCCCAAAAATGTCATCTTTTTCTCTCTCTCCGAACCTCCCTTTATTTATAGAAAATGAGCTGCGTAGGCTGGCTGCGTAGCCTATGCAGATTGGCTACGCAACTTACCCCTCCCTTCACTTCCATGCTGATTTTGCCTGCGCAATGGTGCGTAGGCTATGCAGACTCGCGTAGCTGTTCTGACACCATTTAGTAAAAAGGTCATGACTTATGGTAGAAATCTCCAATTGATGAACGGTTTGATGAATTAGAAACTATACCCAAAGAGATTTAATTTGATAGATTATAAACCATATAACCCTTTATATAGTGAGATCTATGCTCGTCCAAAGTAGGGTCTTGTGCGCATTCTCTTGGAATTTTAGTCTATTATGAAATTTTCCAACTTGACTTGGACTTAGAACTTTCCTTAGACCCCATATAGCTCATAATATGCCTCGTACACTTATTATACTATACAATTGATATCCATAATATTAATAGACCTCATCCGCACCTAAAATAATATAATTATAACACGTCAACTTTCTAATTTCGCCAAAATTTGCCGATTTGTTCTACGGACTAAAAATTCCAAATCCGAACATACGCCTAAGTCTGAAATCATCATACGAAGCTATTGACATAATCAAATCTCCACTTCGAGGTCGTTTACCAATAAGTCAACTCCGAGTTGACTTTTCCAACTTTAAGGCTACTTTTAGAGACTAAGTGTCTCGATTCCTTCTATAACCTCTCTAAACCCGACTAACCAACTCTCACAAACCATGAACAGTATAACCAAGCTACGACAAGGCAGAAATAGTGAAAATAATGCATGTTTTACGTAACGACCGACCGAATCGTTACAGTTTTATTGCGTTTAATTAAATAATCAAAGGAAAATAGCTAATCGAATTCTAACATTGGCTTGCCTAGCAAGTGTGGTGTTAGGTGCCATCACGATCCCTAAGGTTGTGAATTTGGGTTGTGACAAGGTGGTATCATAGCATTAGGTTGCTTAGGTTTCACAATTCACGAACAAGCTTAATAGAGTCTCAAGGATCGGTACAGCGACGTCTGTACTTATCTCTTAGAGGCTATTAAGTTAGGAAACAACTCCATTTTTATTTCTATTCTATCGTGCAATTCTTATTATCTCAAATACTGATTGGATTTTCCTATTCTCTCTCAGATGGAGAGAACACGTGCTTCCTCTTCCACTGACCAACATTTTGGTCCTCCAGCAGCAGCAACTCCTACTAGGGGAAGAGGCTGAGGCCGAGGCAGGGGAAGGACTCAGCCCATTGCTCAGACAGTAGACCCATCTGTGGAACCCCAGATCGAGCTTAATGATGGGGTTCCAGCTCAGATCGTTCCAGCGGGACCAGCTCAGGTCCTAGAGGGATTTATTGCTACCCCGGTACTTCAGGACGCTTTGGTCCGTTTAGTGGGTATTATGGAGAGTGTAGACCAGACTATCACATTCCCTATTGCAGCAGCCGTATCTCAGGCTGGAGCAGGGGTCCAGACTGGTGGTGGATGCTATTGTGGTAGATCGTGTGTATCGTTCGTGCGTAGTAGTCATTGAGGGTCTTGAAACTAGTGTGGATCTTTTGCTTCTAGACATGGTCGATTTTGATGTTATATTGGGCATGGATTGGTTGTCACCTTATTATGCCATCTTGGACTGTCACGCCAAGACAATTACTTTAGCTTTATCGGGGTTGCCTCGATTAGAATGGAAAGGGACTCCTGGTCATTCTCCCAGCGGAGTGATTTCATATGCCAAGGCTCGTCGCGTGGTTGAGAAGGGGTGTTTGGCTTATTTGGCTCATATTTGTGACTCAGATGCCGATGTTTCTTCTATAGAGTCAGTTCTTATTGTTTGTGAGTTTCCCGGGGTATTTCCTGCAGACCTGCTGGGAATGCCACCCGACAGGGATATTGATTTTTGTATTGATGTGGCTCCGGGCACTCAGCCCATTTCCATTCCTCCATATCTGATGGCCCCACCAGAATTAAAAGAATTGAAGGAGAAGTTGCAAGACTTGCTGGATAAGGGTTTTATTAGACGTAGTGTCCCGCCTTGGGGTGCACCGATTTTGTTTGTAAAGAAGAAAGATGGGTCGATGAGGATGTGTATAGATTACCGGCATCTGAATAAGTTACTATCAAGAATAAGTATCAATTGCCGAGAATTGATGATTTATTTGATCAACTTCAAAGTGCCAAGGTATTTTCAAAAATTGATTTGAGATCGGGCTATCATCAGCTAAAGATTAGGGCGTCCGATGTTCCTAAGACAGCCTTTTAGATGAGGAATGAGCTCTATGAATTTTTGGTCATGTCTTATGGGTTGAATAATGCTCCAGCAGCCTTTATGGACTTGATGAATCGGGCTTTCAAGCCTCATCTGGACTCTTTCGCGATCGTGTTCATTGATGACATCCTTATATACTCCCGCAGTCGGGAAGAACATGAGCATCACCTCTGTATAGCGCTCCAGACTTTGAGAGATAATTAGTTGATGCCATGTTTTCAAAATGTGAGTTCTGGTTGGATTCAGTAGCTTTATTGGGTCATATCGTATCGGCCGAGGGTATTCAGGTAGATCCTAAGAAGATAGAGGCAGTACTGAACTGGCCTAGACCCACTACAACCACGGAAATTAGGAGTTTCTTGGGTTTGGCAGGTTACTACCGTCGTTTTGTGGAGGGGTTTTCATCCATAGCAGCCCCTATGACTAAATTGACTCAGGAAGGTGCCCCATTTAAATGGTCAGACGAGTGCGAGGCGAGCTTTCAGAAGCTCAAGACAGCCTTGACTTCAGTACCGATGTTGGTGTTACCATGAGGTTAGGGTTCTTTCACGGTGTATTGTGATGCTTCTCGAGTTGGACTTGGAGCAGTATTGATGCAGGATGGCAGGGAGATTGCGTATGCATCTCGGCAGTTGAATATTCATGAGAAGAATTATCCTGTCCATGACTTGGAGTTGGTAGCCATTGTTCATGCATTGAAGATTTGGAGGCACTATCTCTATTGTGCCATGTGAGATTTTCACAGATCATCGTAGTCTCCAGTACTTGTTCAAGCAAAAGGATCTAAATTTGAGGCAACGGAGATGGTTAGAGTTATTGAAGGATTATGACGTTACCATATTGTGTCATTCAGGGAAGGCCAACGTGGTGGCCGATGCATTGAGTAGAAAGGCGGTAAGTATGGGTAACCTTGCATTTATTCCAATCGGTAAGAGACCATTAGCTTCAGACATTCACACTTTGTCTAATCCGTTCGTAAGTTTGGATATTTCGTCAAGCAGTGTTCTAGCTTGTACAATCTCTCGGTCTTCTTTAATTGAGCGTATCCGAGAGCGGCAGGTGATGACCCGTATTTAATGGTTCTTAGGGACACAGTTCGACGCGGTGGTGCCAAGCAGATTATAGTTGGAGATGACGGTGTTTTGAGGATGCATGGTCGTATATGTGTGCCTAATGTTGATGGCCATCGCGAGTTGATCCTTGAGGAGGCTCACAGTTCTAAGTATTCTATTCACCCAAGTACAGCCAAATTTACCAGGACTTGAGGCAACATTACTGGTGGAGAAGGATGAAAAATGACATTGTTGCGTATGTGGCTCGTTGCTTAAATTGTCAGCAGGTAAAATATGAGCATCAGATACCCGGGGGTTTGCTTCATCAGATAGAGATTCCTGAGTGGAAGTGGGAGCGTATCACTATGGACTTCGTTGTTGGACTCCCACAGACTTAGAGGAAGTTCAACGCAGTTTGGGTTATTGTGGATATGCTGACTAAATCAGCACATTTCATTCCAGTGGAAAGTACTTATACTTCAGAGCGGTTGGCAGAGATATATATTCGAGAGATTGTTCGTCTTCACGATGTGCCCGTGTCTATCATTATCTGATCGAGGTACGCAGTTTACCTCGCACTTTTGGAGGGCAGTTCAACGTGAGTTGGGTACCTGAGTTGAGTTGAGCACATCATTTCATCCTCAGACTGACGGGCAGCCCGAGCGTACTATTCAAATTTTGGAGAATATGCTCTGCGCTTGTGTTATTGACACTTTGGAGGTTCTTGGGATCAGTTCTTGCCGTTAGTAGAGTTTGCTTATAATAATAGTTACCAGTCGAGCCTTCAGATAGTTCCTTATGAGGCACTATATGGTAGACGGTGTAGATCGCCAGTTGGATGGTTTGAGCCGGAAGAGGATCGGTTATTGGGTACATATTTAGTTCAAGAGGCCTTAGATAAGGTCAAGATTATTCATAAGAGACTTCATGTAGCTCAGTCTAAGCAAAAGAGTTATGCCGACCGTAAGGTTCGTGAAGTGGCATTCATGGTTGGAGAGCGAGTATTGCTTAGGGTATCAACCATGCGGGGTGTTATGAGATTTGGGAAGAAGGGTAAGTTGAGCCCTAGGTATATTGGGCCGTTTGAGATTCTTGATAGAGAGGGAGAGGTAGCATATAGACTTGCGTTTCCTCCAGGGTTATCCTCAATTCACCGGTATTCCACGTGTCTATGCTCCGGAAATATCATGGTGACCCGTCCCACGTGTTAGATTTCAGCTCTATCCAATTGGACAAAGACTTGACTTATGAGGATGAGCCGGTAGCCATTTTAGGTCGGCAGGTTCGTCAGTTGAGGTCTAAGAATTTTCCTTCAGTTTGAGTGAAGTGGAAAGGTCAGCCCGTTGAGGCGGCTACTTGAGAGTCCGAGTCGGACATGCAGAGTAGATATCCACACTTATTTGCCCATTCAGGTAATTTACTATGTCTGTTTGAGGACGAACGTTTGTTTTATAGGTGGAGATTGTGATGACCCAAGGGGCCATTTTATGAAATTAGACCTAATTCGGCCTATCATCCATAAAAAGATTAATTTTAAATACCTCGATTTGTGTGTGCAGTCCGGGCGTGAAACCGGAAAGCTCTTATGTGAAAATATGAGAAATAGTAATTTTTAGAGTTAAAATTTGATTATAGTTGACTTTGGTCAACATTTTAAGTAAACGGACCCGGATCTATGTTCCGAAAATCCCGGGAGGTCCTCAGTAAAATATGGGACTTGGGTGTATGCCCGGAAATGAATTCCGAGGTCCCAAGCCTTAGAAATCAATTTTTGAAAGAAATTATTTTGCTGAATTATTAATAAAATAAAGAAAAGAATTAACGTTTGAAACCATTGGTATCGGGCCCGTATTTTGGTTCCATAGCCCGGTAAAAATTTGTTATAGTATTGGAATACTATCTGTGGAATTTGGTGAGAAACGGAGTTTATTTGACGTGATTCAGACGCCCGGTTGAGAAATAGTGAACTTTGAGTGTTCTTGAGAAAAATGATGAGTTTTGAGATTTAATTCATAGTTTTACATGTGTATTTTCATGATTTGATCGCACGATCAAGTCCGTATGATGTTTTTAGACTTGCGTGCATGTTAGGTTTAGAGCCCTGAGAGATTGGGTGAGTTACGGATAAGCCACGTGATGTTTTAAACTCATTAAATGATGCTGTAATTGCTGTTCCGGTGCACTGATATTTTGTTCATTGCGTCTGCGTTACCCTAAGCGCGAACGCATAGAGTAATTTAGTTGGGGGTCTTTTTGTCCTACGCGAACGCGTGACCCGGGATGCGAACACGGTCTGGTCCACGCGAACACGTAGTGTAACGAGGCTGGGGGAGGGGAACCTGACTTTCCTCTATGCGAACGCGGGCCATTGACCGCGAACGCGACCCCTGAGACGCGAACGCGAAGGCCAACATGCCTGACTCTATGCGAACGCGGTCATGCCCACGCGAACGCGATGAAGGCCTGTCCAGTCATGTTTAAACACTGTTAAACATGAACGAAACCCTTTCTTTCACTAGTTTTCGAACTACCAAGCCCTAGAGACGATTTGCTTCACCAAAGTTCATCCCAAAGTGTTGGTAATCAATTCTAAACTCTACTCTTTTAATTAGCCAATGTTTTTCATCACTTTTAAATCAAAAATCAATAATTTTCATGGTAAAAATTGAGGGTTTGGGTAGAATTAGGGAATTTTGTAAAAATCAAATTTTTACCTCGAATTGAGGTTGGATTTAAAAACTAATTGCTTATTTGGGCTCGGGGGTGAATGGGTAAACGTAATTTGGTCCAAACCCCGAGTTTGGACCAAGCGGGCCCGGGGTCAGATTTTAACTTCTTTTTGAGAAAACTTAGGAAAAATTATAATTTTCAGTAAAGTTAGTTCTTTAACATGAATTAATGATATTAAGTTAATTATGATTAGATTCGAGTGTATTGGAGGTGAATTCAAAAGGAAAATCTATAATTGAGTAGTGAGTGGCCTGCGAATTTGAGGTACGTGCTTGGTTTAACCTTGACTTGAGGGAATAGGAATCCCCAACTTAATTGGTTATGTGAAATTGCATGTGTGTGGTGTATAGGTGAGGTGACGAGTATCTATGCACCACCAAATTATCTGCTTAACATGATCCCTTCCCCGTTTCCAATTTAATTGATTCATGTCTTAATTGTTTTATGTTCATTGATGTTTCTATGACTACTTGGCTCTGTTAATTTGTTGTTAACTCTTGTTGCAATTATATTGGAAGAGTATTAGTTTGTTTCCTTGGTTTCTTTGTGGTACATAAAGGTTTAACGGGTTGACATTGTCTTACGAGATACATATATATTTTCCCGTTGGTTTCATTTTGAGATAATATTGAGAAAGTTCGTGAGAAATGCAGTTTACTGTTTATAATTGTTGAGACAAAAGTATTGTGAAAGGCTTGGACTGAATTGTGAAAATTTATAAATAAAATGATATGATATGTCTGGTGGGAGCGGGTTGCACGCCACAACAAGGAGTGATAAGGGTGGACAAGTGGGATCGGGTTGCACGCCGCAACAAGAGTAATAAGGGTGACTGAGTTATTTTAAGTTAAAGTTTTGAAATTTGAAAATTTATGTGAGATATGGTTATAGCTGAGACCTGGAAAAGGTGACTGAGTTATTTTAAATTGTTGCGACAGTTATTATTTGGTTATTTTAGAATTTCCTTTTTGCTTTATTTTATATTGTCCACAAGTTATATTGTTAATGCCCCGCCGTAGCCTCGTCACTATTTCGTCGAGGTTAGGCTCGGCACTTACTCAGTACTTGGGGTAGGTTGTACTGATACTACACTCTGCACTCTTTTGTGCAGATCCAGGTACCGGCCAGTGTTAGAGATTTTTAGTACCGGTCATTCATCATTCGGAGACACGAGGTATATCTGCCGGTGTCCGCAGATTCCTAGAGTCTTCTCCTAGTTTTATAGAGACTTTTTTATTTTACTCAAAACAGATATATTATTTTCTTTCAGCCCATTATTTGTAGTATTCTTAGAAGTTTGTGAATTCTGACACCAGACCCTTGGGTATTCTTAGAGTTATATATATTTAGTTCGTGGCTCGGGTTACTTATTTATTTTTTTACCATTTCATTTATGAAGATATTCGCAGGAAATCATTAGATTTAATTTAATTAATTTTCTTTTATTGCGTTTAAGTAAATAATCAAAGGAAAATAGCTAATCAAATTCTAACATTGGCTTGCCTAGCAAGTGTGGTGTTATGCGCCATCACGATCCCTAAGGTTGGGAATTTGGGTCGTGACAGGCATAAAAACTGCGTACCTCAGCCTCATACACCTTGGGACTCTCATGTGTGAACAGATGTGTCCACTGTTGAAATTCACAATTTCAACCATTTGTCGCATTCCTGTCATGTCAAGAATGTCAGGGGCAAAGGTTCTGCCCCAAAGCACCTTCTGTTTTCTAATATTTTCCCTTACAACATCCTTGGTAACACTAACCTTGGACTTTTCGAGGAACCATGTTCCTCATTGGCGCCAACCTTCATCTTCACTGATTTTCTTACACTTTTCCTTTCTCAGTAGATTTCTCAGACACATTCTTTTTAGACACCTTCAGCACACTTTCTCACCTCAATGTTGCTAACTTCCATCACACTCACTAATGACTCTTTTCCAGATTTTTGAACAACATGTTTTTTGGAGGATTTACGGATCAATGGATTGTGTTCCTCATCCACCTCGTCATCAACATCTACCACAAGAGCTGTAGGCACTACCTCGTCAGGTACTAACTTGCCACCCTTCATCAACCTCCTCCTCTTCTTTTCTTCCTTACTTTTTTTCCAGCATTGACTCAAGAGATTCCTTCTTTTGCAGCCTAGTAGTAGGTCTTTTAGGAATGGGCGGTTTGGGAGTTGCTCTTTTACTCCTAGCACTAATGAATCTTGCAATAGACATATCACGAGCAACAATGTCAACGACTCAACTTAGAGATAAGGAGTGAGAGCAGGATCAATACTGACCTGGGGTTCTTTAGAAGAACAGGGGATTTCATCCTAAGTAGGAGCATATGGCTCCTCTTGTATGGAGGGATCAGGTCCCTTAGGAGGTTCCCCAGTAGTACTGTCTAGTGCAAGATTTTCGACAGGCACTAGTTCCCTTCCTTCTTCCAGTAGATTGTCACCTCCCCCCTGAGACCCATTTGCTTCAGACACGCCTTCATAACCACTATCGATAAAACCCTCAGCAGCAATTGACAACATATTCTCAATGACCTCTTGTTGCAACCCCAAAGTGAACTCAGAAGACATTGGAAGAGCATTACCTGCAGAATCGACGACATTCAAATCAAGCCCTGGGGTAGTCTTTGTTGATTCATCACTATTACCACCCCACACCTTGCTGTTTCTCAGAGCTTTCTTCCACTAGCAGACTAGAAATTTCGTGATTTTCTTCTCCCTCCACTATATTTTCTTTGACCATTTTTTCTAGTGAGGCGGAACGAGAGGTCATAGCCACAAACTTCTTGGGATTTGAAGTTTCGCGACTCCGATGAGAATCAGTACTTGATTGGGTTGGGGAAGAAGTAGTAGGTGGTTGTGACTCTTGCTTAGGGTTTGGACTGGATGGCGTAGGGGTCGTAGACTCTGTCACTATTATGTCAACATGTGAAGACACAGTGGGGACGATGCTTGCAGCATTTTTGGCTTCAAGATTCTCAAACATGGTGGAGTGCAGTAAGAATTTATGGAAGAAGAAAATGTATGGTTGTTGAGGAAAAAGGGGAATTTTTGCTTGTGATGTTAACAATTATGAGAGTGATAGTGTTTGGATTTATTAAAAAGGGGTGAGGGACCGGTATCAATTTTTTGGGAGATGGGTCATTTCATAACGGGTAGGATGCTTGGTTCAAAACGAAGAAAAAAGAAAGAAATTGTCATTTAATGACGTGGCACCTTTTTAGCCGTTAAACAGTTGTGCATGAGAGTGCAGAGGAACTACTAACCTGTGCCAAAGGATCCAGGTTCCCTGACAGATTTTGTAAATGCGAGCCTCATCTTTTGGCAAAAGTGCAATACTATTAGCTACTTGTTTGCTTTGTAATTTTCATGCGTGTCTACCTGTAACGGTATACAGATGAGTTAGACTTCTCCAGAAAAAACTTTTTAGCTATTTTACATGTTCATTTCTTTCTTAGCCAATCATCGAGGGACCAGGTCCTCAGCTTGACTTTATCAACCCTAGTTCCAAGTGATTCTTTTCAAAATGCTCTGCTCAGTGCTTTGGTGAATATATCTGTAATTTGATCTTCTGTGCTGCAAAACTTGATGAAGATAAGACCTTTTCCAACATTGTCTCTGAGGAAATGATGTCGCACATCGATATGCTTTATTCTCTTATGTTGAGATGAATTTTTTGCCATGTTGAGAGCACTAGTGTTATCACATAGTAAGGGCACGCAATCAGAAAACATACCAAAATCTTCCTGCTGCTGCTTGATCCACAGTAGTTGAGCACAGCAAGAGGCAGCTGCCACATATTCAACTTCTGCAGTTTAAAGAGCAATTGAGTTTTGTTTTCTTGTACCCCATGATATTAGGCATGAACTGAGAAATTGTTCCATGACAGAAGTGCTTTTCCTATCCACCAGATAACCAATCTAATAAGCGTCAGCATATCCGATTAAATCAAAATTGTCTCCCGAGGGATAGTAGAGAACCATGTCCTGCGTTCATTTGAGATATCTCAGGATTCTCATGGAAACCTTCAGATAGGATTCTTTTGGATTAGATTGAAACCCGGCACAAAGTCTCACACTGAAAACGATATCCGTTTTTCTTGATGTGAGATACAAGAGTGACCCAATGATACCTCTATACATGGTCTCATTCACAGGAGAACCAGGTTCATTCATGTCCAAACGAGTGGTAGTGGCAAAGGAAGTACCAATGATATTTGAGCTTTTTGTTTCGAATCTCTTCAGAAGCTCTTTGATGTACTTCTGCTGACTTATCATTGTGCCCTTAGAAGTTTGCTTGACTTGTAGACCCAAGAAGAAATTCAATTCCCTCATCATGCTCGTCTCAAACTCACTTCCCATGAGCTTTGCGAATTCCACCCACATAGAGTCATTTGTTGCTCCAAAGATGATATCATCAGCATAAACTTGCACAATGAGCAGGTTCCTTCCCTATTTCTTCATAATAAAGTGTTGTCAAATTTTCTTCTTGTAAAGCCATTTTCTAGCAGAAATTTTGACACCTTTCATACCATGCGTGCGAAGCGTGCTTTAGTCCTTATAAATCCTTGTCAAGTTTAAAGATGTGCTCAGAATGATTTTGGTACTCGAAACCGGACGGTTGTTTGGCGAAAACTTCTTCTTTCAGAAAACCATTCAAAAATGAACTTTTGGCATCTATTTAAAACAATTTGAATTCCATATGAGATGCAAAGGCAATGAGGATTTTGATGGCCTCATTCGAGAAGTTGGAGCAAAGGTTTCATCATAGTCAATTCATTCTTCTTAATTATAGCCTTGAACTACTAGCCTTGCCTTATTTCTTGTTGTGTTTCCAAACTCATCAAGTTTGTTTCTAAATACCCACAGGGTTCCTATGATAGTTTTGTCAGCAGGTCGGGGAACCAAGTTCCATACGTTGTTCCTCTCAAATTGATGGAGCTCATCTTGTATAGTCGTAATCCAGTCAGCATCTTTCAAAGCTTCCATGATATTTTTGGGCTCAATTTGAGAGAGAAATGCTGAGAAGGCAAATGAGTTTCTTGACTTTGATCTAGTTTGAATCCCTGAGTCAAGAGGGATGATCACATTTTGAACAGGGTGTGAACTTTTGTGCTTCCAGTTAGACACCCGAATCTCATTGTGAGAGGATCCAGGTACTTCCAGTCTGCAAAATAAATATTTTTGTATCTTTTAACCACCAGAACCACTTCACCAGTCACAAGCTTTGTTACTGTCATATTTTTTACACAAATTCTACTTTTTCCCATTGTCGCAAATTTGAGAGACACTCAGTAAATTGTATTGCAAGTCGTTCATGTAATACACATTTTTGAGTGAATGAGTGAGAGACTTCCCAATCCTTCCTACTCCTGGAATGTATCCCTGTTTTCCATTTTCAAAGGACACACTCCCTCCTTACAGGGCTTTGAGTGAAAAGAAGTCATTTGTGCTTCCAGTCATGTGCTTAGAACACCCATTATCCATGTACCATCTTTGGATGCTCCCTTTTCACTGCTCCCTGCGCAAGGAAATCAAAGGTTAGAATTAGGAACCCAAAAAAGTTTACGTTCCTTGTAGTGAGAAAAAGGATGAATCAGGGTTCTTTTAGTCAAAGCAGGCATCACATATTTTTTGTATGAGGGACCAGGTTCTTTAGCATTAGTTACCTTTTTAACAAAAACTTTATTTTTCTGTTGGGACTGAAATCTGGCTTTACAAGTTTCTTTAAAATTCCCAGTGTTACCACAGTGAGTGCAAAGCCAGTTATCTGGGGCAGTAACGTACTTGCTGTAAGGGTTGTAAGGAGTCTTTTCCCTTTGGAACTTGGTTCCTTGCCTGTTTCCCTCGTTGCTCGTATACATGGCAGTGATAGCTTCAGAGGACCAGGTCCACTTAAGTGATTTTTCTAGATCATTCTTAACTTTGCCTAGATCTTCCTGAAGTTGTCAATTTCTCTCAAGTTCAGTACACATACTAGATTTTACTGATTTTAGCTCATCATAAAGCCTAAGGTGTGCCTCATTTGCAACTTCATTTCCCTTTTGGGTCATCTCATGCCTACCTTCCCTTTTTAGTTCCTCAATTGTTTCCTTTAGGTCCACAACTACTACTAATAAGTCATCTCTCACATGCTCTATGTTAGCAATCTTTTCAGTTAAAACTTCTTTCTCATTTTTTAAACACTCAATGGTCTCTTTTAAATCGACCAAGACAACCACTAGATCATTTCTCTCATGTTCTATGTTTGCAACTTTTTCAGTTAAGAATCTTTTTCTTCTTCAAACTCTCAATGGTTTCTTTTAGATCTATCACAACAATTACTAGATCATCTCTCTCATGTTCTACTTCTCCTAATTCCACAATTAATGCATTTTTATCCTTTATAAGACTATTAATACTATGATAAGCATACATTAAAACATTTTCCAAAGATATAAGCTTTTTCTGAGAGTAAGACTTCAAATTTCTTTGAACGTCTAAAACTTTTACCTCATCGTCGTCATCTTCATCATCGTCAGATATCACCATCAGGGAAAAGATAGAGTCATATTCAGTTGCTTTAATTTCTACTGCCATCATGGAGCTGTCACCTTGTTCATCATCCTCTCCAGATTCGTTGGAGGACTCTCCCCATGCCACAAGAGATTGTTTCACAACATTATCAGCGATATCTTTTCTCTTGAACCGTTTGTTAGGAACCGGGTTCCTCTTGGGTGCTTTGTATGTGCTTTGTTTGTACTGATCTTGCTTGAGGAGAGGGAAATCCTTGATGAAATGAATTGGTTTCCCGCACTTACGATATAGGTCATAGCCTCTTGGTTTGCTAGAGCTGCCCCTTTTTGGAATACCTCCATTTCTGCGAACCATTTTCTGAAATCTCTTTGACAAGTAAGCCATATCAGCATCCTCACCACTTGAGTCATTTTTTTCTGTCTTGAGGACCAAGTTCTACTCCCTTTTGCGCTATCTTCTCTCATTATCCTTAGTCTTCTTCATTGCAGAAGTTTTCAGATTGCCAATGAGTTCATCAAAGGTCAGCTTCTGCAGATCCTTTGCCTTTGTGATAGCATTTACTTTGCTTTTTCAGGAACCAGGTAATACACTAAGTATTTTTCTGAAAAGTTTGTTCCTGGGAATGATTTCTCCCAGAGAGTGAAGCTCATTGATGATAGAGGTGAAGTGAGTGTGCATGTCCTGAATGGACTCATCATCCTTCATCCTGAAGACTTGTCACGACCCAAATTCCCAACCTTAGGGATCGTGATGGCGCCTAACACCACACTAGCTAGGCAAGCCAATGTTAGAATTTGATTAGCTATTTTTCTTGGATTATTTACTTAAACACAACAAAACAAATTCAAAGTAAATTAGATCTAATGATTTTTGATGAATAACTTCGTAAATAAAATAATAAACTAATAAATAAACCGAGCCACGAACTAATTATATAACTATAAGACTACCCCAGGGTCTGGTTTCACAATTCACGAACTTCTAAGAATACTACAAATAATGGGCTGAAAGAAAATAATATATCTATTTTGAGAAAAATAAAATAGTCTCTATGAACTAAGAGAAGACTCCAGGGATCTGCGAATGCCGGCAGATATACCTCGTGTCTCCGAATGAGGAATGACCGCTACTAAAAATCTCTAACGCTGACTGGTACCTGGATCTGCACAAAAGAGTGCAGAGTGTAGTATCAGTACAACCGACCCCATATACTGAGTAAGTGCCGAGCCTAACCTCGACGAAGTAGTAACGAGGCTAAGGCGGGGCAATGTAACTTAACCTGTAATAGTATATATATATATATATATATATATATATATATATATATATAACAAGAACAATAAACTTGTAACAATAAGTAAATAATTCACTTGCCTCTTTCCAGGCCTGCTATAACCAAATCTCACATAAATTTCCAAAATTCCAAGTTTTTGACTTTTAAAATAATAGTAAGTGTAAAATACGTAAAATAGTAAAGTAAAACAATAATTTTTTCAAATCATTGCTTTTTCTTGAAAAATAAGTAAAAACATAGGTGTCCTCCCTTATCGCTCCTTGTTGCGGCGTGCAACTCGCTCCCATCTGTCCACCTTTATTGCTCCTCCCTATATATATCATCCTTATTGCTCGTGTTGCGGTGTGCAACCCGATCCCACCTGTCCACCCTTATCACTCCTTGTTGCGGTGTGTAACCCGCTCCCTCCAGACATATCATCAATTTATTTGCTTATGAAAACTTTCACAATTCAGGCCAAGCCTTTCACAACACTTTTATCTCAAAAATAGTAAATAGAAAATAGTATAGCTCATAAGCTGTATCCAAGATCACTTCATAATGAAACCTACCAGAATATATGTTAATACCGTAATGCTGTCATCCAACTCAATATTTATGTAGCATAACAAAATCAAAGGGACAACAAACATTTTTAACACCTTGCAACAATACTTGGTAATAATCTAATGAAACCAAATAGCCATGTAAACCTCAATGACCACAAAACAGTTAAGCCAGGAAGCAAATAAATGAGAAACGTGGAAGGAATCATGGTAAACAACAATTTGGTAGTGCATAGGTACTCGTCACCTCACCTATACACCACACACATGAAAATTCACATAGCAATCAAGTTGGGGAATTCCTATTCCCTCAAGTCAAGGTTAAACCAAACACTTACGTCGATCTAACAAGCTTTCACTGCTCTAGCACTGTCTTTTCTTTAGAATTTTCTTCTAATCCACTTGAATCTAATCACAATTTGTTCAATGTTAACAATCATAGCCTAAAGGAATCATCTTTATTGAGAAACAATGTTTTTTCCTAAGTTTTCCTATTCCAATTCAAAAATCGACCCCGGACCCGCTTGGTTTAAACTCGAGGTTCAGACCAAAACTCGTTTACCCAATCTCCCCCGAGCCCGAATATGCAATTGGTATTGGAATCCAACCTCAATTCGAGGTCCGATTCCCCAAAATTTGAAATTCCTAAGTTCTACCCAAAAACCCAATTTTTACCATGAAAACTCTAGAATTTTGGTTGAAATCTTGTTAAAAGTTGTTAGGAATTGAAATGAATTAGTTGGAGATCACTTAACAATAATTTGGAGAAGTTTGGGTCTTTGGTCTTTGAAAAATCGCCTATGGAGGTTTAGGGTTTTAGAAAATTGAAAAAGAAGTGAAAATCCCATTAAAAAGCTGATATAACAGGCTGCGAGTCTTGCATTTGCGAACTGGAGTTCGCATTTGGGAACCCTGAGCTTTCGGGTAAGATATTGCAAATGCGAGCAGGTCTTCGCATTTGCGAACAGGGGCCCTTCGCATTTGCGACCCAGAACTTCGCAATTGCCAAATCTGAGGCTTGTCATTGGCTTCGCATTTGCGAAGCCCGACCTCGCATTTGCGAGATCCGAGGCCTACACACCAGATGTTCAGTTGTTGGGATATTTTTCTAAGTCTAGGCACTCCGTAGCCTACCCGAAACTCACCCGAGCCCTCGTGGCTCCAAACCAAACATGCACGCAAGTCTAGAAACATCATTATGTCTTGTTCGTGTGATCAAATCATCAAAATAACATCAAAATCTACTGATTTAGCCTCAAAACTCAAGATTTCCTCACGAACACCCAAATTCCTAACTTTTCAACCGGATGTCTGAATTACATCAAATCAACCCCGATTCTCATGAAACTTTACAGATAGGACTTAAAAAACATAACAAACTTGTTCCGGGCTCCGGAACCAAAATACAGGCCCGATATCATATATTTCACATATTATCTCATTTATTTATTTCTTGAATTAACCAGCAGAATAATTTTCTTCAAAAATTATTTTCTAAGGCTTAGGATCTCGGAATTCCATTCCGGGTATACGCCCAAGTCCCATATTTTACTGTGGACCTTCCAGATCGTCGAAATAAAGATTCGGGTATGTTTACCTAAAATGTTGACCAAAGTCAACCAAATCCAAATTTTAACTCTAGAAATTACTATTTTTAATATCACATAAAAAAATTTCGGTTTCGCGCTCGGACTGTGTACGCAAATTGAGGTTATTAAAATTAGTCTTTTAAGGGCTAGTAAGACTAGAGTTATGTCTGTTTTCATAAAATGATCTTTTGGGTCATCACAAGCTCATACTCCGTGGTTAGCATATCAATCTTCGACTACTTGACTTGAGTTGTCCCTTCGTGTGTTATTTGGAAAGCTTCCCAGATCTCCTTAGCAGACAGACAGGCTGAAATCCTGTTGTATTCATCTGGTCCAATACCATAGACAAGAATTTTGTTTTTGCTCGAAAGTTCTTCTCTATAGCCTTTTGGGCAGCATCGTTGTATTCCTTTCTTATTATTGGAACTGTCACTGTTGGTTCACCAATGGTCTTCGTAGTGGCGAAGGGTCCATCGTATATAACACCCCATATCTATGAATCTTTGGACATGATAAATACATGCATCCTTGTCTTCCACCATCCTTAGTATTGGCCGTTGAATCATGGCAGTCTGTAGGTAGATTGACCTTCTTCAAAGTTTGGCGGAGCGACCATGAGGATACTTTCTAGGTGTTAGACTGATAGAAAGAACCTACTATGATACCATTTGATAGAAAATAAGGGTCCACCAAACTATATAGAGAACTAGGATCTCTATTAGTTTGCATAGAATGCACACACACAACAGTAATAACACAATAGAGTTTTACGTGGAGAACTCCTAGCTCACGGGATTAAAAACCACGACATACCCTTTTAGGATTTCAACTTCACTACTGAGCAAACTTCATATTACAAACTATTGTAACCTAGGAATTAACATATTAATCCTTCACTAACTTGTAATAACTCTAAAACAAGCCCCTTTGTAATACTCTATTACAAAGTTTACAACTCGACTAACTCTAGCCAAGACACAAACACTAGTGGTTTTACAAAAGATATCCTACACAATGCTTCTAACTAAGCTAAGTAGGAATTACACATGAAGCACATTTACAAAGGTGCAACACAACTAAGGACATATAATGACTCAATGGGGGAAACTGATCCTTTGTTGTTTTGTTGTTTGTTCTTGATGTCCTTGATAGTCACTTACAAGATTGCAATACACTTGAGAGAAAAGCTCAATCAATTATGGAATGTGCAAGTATCATGTTTTGCCTTTGCTTCATGTAATATTACATAAGTGAAATCACTTGAATGATGCAAGCATGTTTGGTTCAGGGGCATTCCCCATAAAGTGACTGTTGCACTGTTTGCATTGTTGCGTGTGTGCATAGAGATGGTTGTAGCTACTTTACAGCTGTGGGGGTTGACTGGTATAGTCAGCAAGGGAATTGATGTCCATTTGTTCCCTTTGTTATTTATTTGACTCTGAAATGTTGAAGCATGTCCCTGACTTGAGACTTCTTGTTCTTGAGTGCTTGAGGATGTGGAACGAGTTCCTTATATGGTTCTTAACATTATGTTTGCTTGATCATTAAAACATAACAAGATTCATAACCTATCACAGTATATTTACACTGGAACTACATCATAATATACTGAAATTCAAGCATAATATACTGGAATTATGCTTGAAGTTCACATGTAAAATATTCGATCCAATATATTATGCTGGAATATTTTTCGGATTTTGAACAGTGTTTTCGTTCAAATTTATCTTTACATGAAAAGTGGCTACATTTCGATTACTTTCAAAACTGTGGCTATTTTTCAATTACCACTTGTAAATCTGGCTATTTTTTAATTTCACCATTTTATCGGCCCAAACTATCGTTTAAGGACAGGATGAAGTACACAATAATTCATAGCTTCAAAGTGGATAAATAGTAACAATAATACTAAATTTAGTAAAATCCTACAAGTGAGATCTGCGAAGGGTAGTGTATACCGATCTTATCCCCTACCTTGAGAAGGTAGAGGGGTTGTTTCTAATAGACCCTCGGCTCAAGGGAAGCTATAAAAGGCTCAAAGTGGATAGTATTTAATTTTTGTCCCCCCGCTTGGTCCATGAGCTTAATTTCAAGTTTAACAAGTGTTTCCCTTCGTTTTGCCCCATGAGAGACACTTTCAACTTTTGACCTAAGCATTCAAGAATCACTTCACGGTTCTTATTTCAATTTTCTAACTCTCATCTTCGTTAATCGACTTAACAATAACACTTATCCAAAGACAAGATAAGTTGAAAGAGCTTCAGTGGTTACCTTTATGTCTCACGTAAAAAAAAGTTAAGAGTGCCATAAAAAGAACCTTAGATAAGGGGATTCCTCCCATTGGCTGAAGTTCTAAACCAACCTTGCACTCAAGGCAATCTTCTAATAGAGGAGAAAAGGCAGAGCACAACTGATTGAAGTTCTGCCTATAAGACAAGCAATGGTCAAATTAAATTACACCCCAAGAAGTACCATATTTCTATTTATTTATTTATTTATTTTGCATTTAAGGACCTTTAAAATGACGGTCCAATCCAACTCTATGCAAGCCATGGGCTAGCCATAGGCTGCTATCCTAAAAGCATAGATGTTTATCAATAAAAATAAAAAATTGATCCATGCTCTCCTCAAGGATGAACTTTTCTTGAAGGGTGATTTAAATGTCATATAAGTAGTTAAATACATTCATATATTTCTATAATTGTATGAGGAGAAGCTTATGACATTTGCTGAGAAGCATAAAATTCTGCAGCTCTGATAAATTAAACAAAGTATTACTTAGGCAGCACCCTGATAAATTTAACCAAGAACGTATATAGGTACCACCTAGAGGTGTCATTCATGCTGGTTTTCCTTCGTATTAGTATAGTTTGGTTAGTTTTCAATATTTTTTAAATTTCATATAAAGGTAACTAGTAGAAGTAGAATGCAATAACATACATACTTTTATAAGACTTAGCAAACTCTCTAGATACTTTTATTGTTTAAAAGGTTATGAATTAAGAAACATGAAAAATGTCCAGAGTATAGATCCATCAACTATTCTACAACAATGTAAAAGAAACTAAGCAAAGACAGAAAATATAAATTAAACGAGTGGAAAGATATTAACTAAGTTAAGACTCAAGAATAAAGTCTATAGAAGATTAAATATAAAAAAAAAAAATCTGAATCATACGAAATGAAACATATTCAATACATTGTAGTTTGCTACTCATAATAGTTGGAATACTTTGTGTCTTTCTATATGAATATGCTGGAAATAATTTAGTTTCAGTAGGAGTTGCATACTAGGTTTTGGAATTAGGATTTTGAATTTATTTACTTGTTTGTTTGTAATCGTTTTTATAATTCCAAAGCTCAAGGAAAATTTTAATGCTTCATTATTTTTAAACTTATTATATAAATATATTTTTCACATGTAAATTATTCGGTACGACTCAGTATTTTTTTGATTTATTTTTATAAAATAAAAAACATATCCTATTTATCCGTACCGTTATAGATTTATATAAAAACTTACGATTTTATTGAAATAAACTTAAAAATCAGTTCGGTACAGTACAATTCGATAAATTTAATCGGTTTTTAAATATCCATTGACACCCCTAGTACCACCCATACACTTTACCCTAATGTTTTGATGATGCATAATTTTGAGCAATCTAACTAGAGAGCTAAGAATGAAAATAGCATAAAGCTTTTCCGCTTCGGCAAACTAAATTAACTACCCAGGAAATATTACCTTAGATATCACCCACGAAACTTACCCGAGGAAGGTTCATAAACCACTATAGAGTAGCCATTTTAGGTTGAAAGGTATCTTAGTACAAATTTTTTTCATTAAACATAAAAAGAGAATTTTGCATATAAATTTTTAAACGGAAAAAAGTACGGGAAACTATCCTATTTGTCCAAATCTCGCAATCACTTCGATTGGTCTATTGATTGACCAAGGCTCACTAAGGCCCTCATTTGTTTGCACTTAATGGAGATCTAAATCTTAATCATTCATATTTCAAACATTAAGTGCTTTTGTTTTTAAAATTTGAATTTGAATTTTTCAGATCTTAATCATTAAGTGTGTTTATTTTTTATACTTTACAACCACTTAATGGGCCTGAATAGGTCTGTATGATTAAGATCTATAACAGAGACTTAATTTCATTAAGATGCTATCATCCATATTCATTATTAACTGTCGCAACGTCTTACCATTATTAACTACCACAATGCCACCCACCATCACCATCATCCTCATTCATAGCCGCCACCATTGTCAACTACTACTGTCACGACCCGAAATCCCATNACTTTCCAACCTCTACTGGAATATCTCAATTTCCTTAACTTTCAACCTTTACTGAACATTTCCAAATCACTTCAAAAGTTTTTACAGCAGAAAAGTAATAATATTCCCAAAACGCATAATGAAATGATAAAGGTAACAACATCGCAAAATTCCAAAACCGGGGTGTCATAACCTCACAGACTAGCTATAAGAATACTAAATACAAGTTTGAAAGGAAATATAGTATTGTCTTTAGAACTGA